>PVJA010003147.1:0-98296 GCA_004027025.1 Myocastor coypus
CCGTGGGCAGCTCAGATGGGTCCCCTTCTGTCCCTTTCTCAGACAAAAGCTTTCTTTTGTTCTTCAGTTTTAGGGAACGCGATTCCTCTCAGGCATCTCTCATGTTGGGAGTTTCATCTCCCTATGTAAAGACTGTGTTATGCAAAGACAGAAAACTATGGACATGTCAGCCAACTATCCTTTCAAGCATGATGCTCCCTGCTGCAGACTGAATTATGTTCCTGCCAAGATTCTGATGTTCAAGGCCCAGCCCCAATGTGAAGCATTTATAGATGGGGCCTTTGAGAGCGATTAGGCTTAGATGAGCTCCTAAGGTGAGGCCCTGGTGGTGAGACTTGTGCCTGTATATGAAGGGGGATGTGCCTGCTTCCTAATCGGGGACACAGCAATAAGGTGACGGCATGCAAAGTAGGAAGAGAGCCCTTTACCAGGAACCAAATCGGCCTGTATTTTGGTCTTTGATTCCAGCATCCGGAACTGTAATAAGAAATTTCTGTTGGTTTAAGCCATACCATCTGTGATGTTTTGTTATCACTAATATACCCACAGTGAGGAGTGAGGAGCTTAATTTGGAATGAGACCCAGAGACATGATTTCATTTCATGCAGAGCTGAGTACACACAAGGGTCTATGCTAGGTGCAGAGTGGCCGTATTATTGGGTATCTCTGAGGCTTCCAGCTACTGTGTCTGTTCCTCATATTCCATAGCTCACGTCCCTGGATCCTTCTTATTAACCATCTCCTTATGGGGCATGGAGTACCTGGAGGTGAACGATGGGCTTTGGACCATCTTAAGAACAAATGACATCAAATCTATTTAAATTTTTAAACGTCATTTCTGAACTTTCAATGGTACTCTCTTCAAAGAAATGCAGCTTTCCTGAGTAAATACGTTCTAAAATTGTACTTTCATCTATTCATCTTGCCTTCATTTTTATAAATCTGAGCAGTTGGTTGCACTTTTAATTTTAAAGAAAATGAATATCAATAAAGAGTAGCTCTAAGTGAAACTTAAAGTAAATCTGCAGTCATTTTTATTTTAAAATTCTTGCAATAGCCAGTGGTCAGTGTTTTGAAAGTTTGCTAGGTTTTAAACCATTTGATGACATTCTTCTAGAGCCAGGGAGTCATTCTGGAACAGCTTTTTGACTCTCTGGCTAAAGCATGGTGATTCTCTTATTTCTCTAGGATGCATGAAGTCGGAGGCTGTCATCTGTCCTGGCCACCACCCACCCTGTCCTCTCTGTCCTAAGACCTTATTCTATATTTGTTGAGCAAACAATAGAATTTGTTCAGCATTGAGTATCAGCTCACTAATACAAGCGTTTTCCTTTTCAAATAGGACTTTTTGAGAAGTTCTGTTCCTTTTATCCTATCCCAGGGCTCTGCACATGCTGGACAAGTGTGCTACCACTGAGTTGTACTTCCAACCACAAGCTCTGTGAATTTCTTCCCATTAAATGGTATTAACCAGGCATGGTTCTGCACACCTATAATCCCAGAACTTGGAATACGCAGGCAGGAGGATCATTGTAAGTATGAGGCCAGCCTAGGCTACATCGTGAGACCCTGTCTCAAAGGAAAAAGAATTAGTTAATTAATTAAAAGTGGAGCTACACCTGCAGTTCTGAAAGTGTCTAGAGAGCCTGCTGTAGATGTTCAGAGACATAATCCTGAAAGAAAACACCATCAGAAACGAAAGTCTGTGCATCTCTTTTTCTATAGTGAGGATTCCAGTTCTTCCTAGGCCAAGAATATCAGGGGCAAAATTCTCTCTCCCAAATTGTAAAGGAAATGGACAATTGTCTGTAGGAGAGTTCAACTTGTTTAAGCAGGAGGACAGACAGCAAGAGTGAGGAGTTTTGAGTCAACAAAGTGAACCACACAAGGGGACCCTTCTCATCCTGCAGCACTGGATGATCCTAGTCGGTAATCTGTACCCTAATGGGGCTCCTCCAAGGGGAGGATATTTGTCATAGGACGAGGTATCTAGCAGGTCACTTGGTGTGATGTATCATTCTAAACTCCATAAGTAATATTCTACTGATCTTATTTTTATTATAAAATGCATCCACTTCTGCCCATCACCTTCTGCTTCTAAAAGAGCCATTTTATCTGCCCTGAAATCATAGCACATGATCAAATAACCAATAATCCTTGGATATCTCTGCAATACTTCCACTGACTCCTTTCATTACACAAACACCTTTCATTACATCGCTAGGTGTTCCTCTAAAACCAAACTGTTCCTTATTGAAAGGATCCAGACATCCATGCCCTAACTCACATTCATAATTCCATTCTCCTTTTGAAGAGTTAGGTTATATGTTAAGATCAGAAATTTTCTGAGTTGCATGTAATTTTCTTAAAATATTTTATGTTTAATAATGACATGGACAAACTCAGTCTCTTCTTGTGACCTTTTATTCTCAAGACAAAAACATAATTGTAGTACAGTTTATCAGATATTTTATTTCACTGAGATGTAATTTCATTTGCTGTTATAGCACTCAGGAGTCTGATTTTTTTAGCTGAGAGCAAATGCGTGTTTGATTTATTATTTCTGACAAGTACAGTCAAAGGCATGATCCCCTTCAATAAGTGAATGGGTAAACAGACCAGTCTATTTCCACCATGGAATACAACTGAACAATGAAAAGAAACAAACTATTGATCTATGCAACATGAATGAATGTCAAGTGCACTTTTCTAAGTGAGAGAAGCCAGACCTAAAGGCTACATGTTGTGTGATTCCTTTTCTTTGAGATTCTGGAAATTTAAAATGGTAGGGAATGGAACAAAGATCAGCAATCGCTAGGGTTTGAGATTAGGGAAGGGGATTCTTGGACTATCAAAAGCAAGATGGACTGGGGAGATAGCTCCGTGGCACAAGTGCCTGCTTGGCAAGTGCAAGGTCATGCGTTCAAACTCCGATTCTGCAAGAAAAAAAAAAAAAAAAAAGCAAGGTGAGGAAATTTTGAGGTGATGGAACTATTCTCTTCATAACAGAAGATATACATCTTTGCATTTGTCAAAACTTATAGAAGTACACATATTGACAATAGAATTTTACTGTATAAAGACAAAGACAAGCTGTGTGAGATAAATCTAGAGTCAAAGTAAATATGATCAAGAAAGCAGGCAGCTGTACAGGGCAGTCATTATTTGTAGCTAAAGCTCACCAACAGCTGTAAAGACAGTGTGCAGTAGTGTTTCCCATACTATGTGCTAGGCAAGGCCCCAATCTTTTTGACACTCGAGACTGCTTCATGTAGAACAATTTTTCCAGACTAAGAAAACAATAGGTGGTAGGTCAGGAGAAGGAAGATGGTTTCAGGGTTGGAGTCTCATAAAGAGTGTGCGACCCAAACTCCTGGCGTACACAGTTCTTAGCAGGGTTTGTGCACCTATGGTAACCTAATGCTGCCACTGGCTTAATGGGAGGGGCACCTCGGGCTACTGCAGCACCAGAACGGGAAGCGGCTACACAGATGGAGCTTCAGCCAGCACCAGTCTGTGGCTATACAGAGCACAAACACCTTTCATTACATCGCTAGGTGTTCCTCTAAAACCAAACTGTTCCTTATTGAAAGGATCCAGACATCCATGCCCTAACTCACATTCATAATTCCACTCTCCTTTTGAAAAGTTAGGTTATATGTTAAGATCGGAAGTTCTTCAGCAGACCACAAATGCACATAAACAACAATGTTGAATACCTAACTTACTATTTCTTAAATTCGTTTGAAAATGAAATGCTTTTTTTGTAGAATATCAATTAACATTGAATGACATAATTTGAGAAATGCTGACGTGCAGTTGGATGGCATTTTTTAAACAGAAACACATAGTCTTCTTGCTGGAAGCAACCTCAAGAAGTCACTTTGGGGCTGGGGAGACAGCTCCATGATCTAAGAGCCTGTCTGGCAAGTGCAAGGACTCGAATTCCATCCCTGGTACCCCATGCTGTGCTGTCCCCAGAACCCTGGGTTCACTGTGCTGGCCACCAAACCAGGCATGGTGGCACACACCTGTAATTCCAGTGCTAGGGAGGCTGAGACAAGCGAATTAATACAAGTCTGAACTGTGTGCCAAATAAATACCAAATGAATCTTTTTTTTAAAGCCACTGTTAGCTTTGTGATGCACAGCTGTATAATTTCACCATGTTTGACACAAAACATATTCTATTTTCAACAATGTCCAATTCTTAATTTTACAGCTGGTTACTTTTGGTAAAACCCCCCATATTTAATGATTTTATCTGCCGTAGTACTGAATTAGAGTCAATCTAATTTCTTTTTCTGTCAATATCTGTTTCTGTCTGTCACTATGTGTGTGTCTCTGCCTGCCTGCCTGCCTGCCTGCCTGCCTGCCTGCCTGCCTGCCTGCCTGTCTGTCTGTCTGTCTGTCTGTCTCTTTCTCAGCTGCATACAGCTCATCACTGGGTGCTACTGCTGCAGCAGAGCTCCTTGTGGAGGGTGGAGAGCCCTCTGGGGTGGCCTATGAGGGTGGTGGTCAGTGGTGGCAGCTGTTTCTAGCATATGTGAGTGACATCCCAGTGCCAGTATTTCTTCTTCGAGCCACAACTGATGCAGGATTGTTCATCGACCACAGATTCTCTTTCTCGGGGGCTGATGTGCCACTTCATATTAATTGTCGACTCGAGCGGCTAAGAGACTCACAGCCAGGTAGTTGGAGAGGCCTAGTCAACAGAGGATTACTTTCACAGTTAAATGTGTTAGGAGGCGATGCCCAGTCGAGGTCGGCCGGTGGAGACATGCTTGTGAGGCTCCGTCACGTGCAGATGCTTTTCCCCTTGTGATCTGCTTCCTAGTCACCATGAGATGAGTAGCCTTGTCGCAGCAGGGCTTTCTGCTGGAATGTCTCCTCTCTCAGAGTCAGCTGACCATGGGCTGAAACTTCTGAAACCCTAAGCCAAATAAATCACTTCCTCCTTTAAGTTGTGTTTGTTAGGTCTTTCATCCCAGCAACGGAAAAGCTGACAAATACACATAGGAATGGTGGACATAAGAGACCTCAAGGCAGAGGTCCTAGACAAGGTTTCAGCCTTGTGGAAATATATTTTGGTGATTTGTGATTTGTTTATTGCAACTTTTAATTTGAATTCAATGATTTGCCCCAATATATTTAGTAAATTTCTTGTAGGTAAAATCTGTTTCTGTGCTTGAGTTCCAAAGAATCTTAATTATTATGCTGGAAAATACTTAATAACTTTTCTGTCTTCTAGCAGCGTATGTTGGCAAAATGGAGTAGATACTGGCCAACTTCTTTAAATTTCTGGAGCAGGGAGTGAAGGATATGAGGAGCTTTTCCAATTTACCACAGGATTAAATACAAAGTTGGATTCAAGCTCTGGCCCTTCGCACTAACTCACAAACTCACTTTAGGTCCTTATCCCCTGCACCTGGGGTCCTGCCTGCCGCCTCTGGTTTATGGGGACTGTGGTGGGGGGTTAAATCTATCCCAGGAGAACTTTCATTTTCAGTTGGGTCTCTTTTTTAAGGAGAATTGTTTCCCCTGGTTATGTTTTCTTGGTCTTGCTTTCTAACTTAGATGTTTCTAACTTCTCTGAAATTCTCTCGCAAGCCCTTCACACAACAGTGAATACTTTTAAGAAATGACTTAGTCATGTAGAGATGTGTATGGAATTCTCAGGTATGGAGTCCAAGAAAGGCCTTAATTTTATTTTGACATCTGGATAGGTGCATTTAACTAAACTATGCATTTTGGACAGAATCCAAAGCACCTGAGGGTAGTTGCAGTACCTTCGAGGTTTGCAGTAATGCAAAGATTTATATACAGCATTTACCCCATGCTGCTTTAGAGCGTTATTCTTCTTCAGCATCTGATTTATATGCTTTCTTAGAGTGCTTGTAGTTGTAGGTGCAGTCTCAGTGTCAGCCTCTGCATGTAAGGTGTTCAGAGGGAGGACACATCTGGTCTCTCACAATTCAGTGGTACCCTGCACAAAGCCAGGCAGAGGAGCAGGCTTATGGAACTACCTCGAAAGGATTCATTGTATTTGCAAGGACTGAAATGCAACAACCAAGTCGTATCCCAGGGGCTCTGAAATGTTGTATATCGAGCATTCTAGACGGCCCTTAAATACATGACATAAACATTTCCATTCACCCACTCATACACATCTAACTAAACTTTCCAAAATATGGCAATAGCTTTATAAGAACAAAATGTTTTGTCTCTTGATTTGTATTACAATCTAACCAATAGCATAGTCTGTTTATTTGCAGGATTTTCATAGCTCCTGCTTGGAGCTCACACTTGCCTTACTGTCTTCATGCTGTGCCTTCTTCCTGCCGCCACCTCCCACAGCCAGGTGAGCTGCGTCGATGCTCCCTGGCTCTGGTGTGGTGTCCCCTCTGTATCCCTCCATCCTGCCCTCAGTGCTAGCCACCATCAACATGGGCAGAGGCAGTCTCACAGTCCAGCTGCAGGTCCTCCTAAGTGGGAACTTGGTGGGCATGACCGTTAGCCTTGTATGTTCAGACTTTCCTTCAAGTGGGAGGCAGGTGTACAGCTAGGTCAGGATGAATGGTCAGGGAAACTTGGGAGACATGGCTCTCTCTGTTCCGTAAAGAGAGCTCAAGCCAAGAAGCCTTTGAAGCCTCTGACAGACTGGCCAGGTAACTCTGGTGCCACTCATGTATTGTCTGTATGGCTCCCTGGGTGGCAGACTTGCATTCCAGTTAAGTCCTTGGCAGAGCTGATAAACCTGGCATCTTCAGGATGATTTTCCCTCACTGGGGTCAGAGTGGTGACAGGAGGAAGTGGTGGCCAGGAGACCCAGCTTTCCTGCACCTTCCATAGATGTGTACTTGTCTGGCTGTTCCTGACTGAGCTTTCCCAGCACCGAGCACTCCCTTGCCTCGAGGAAACTGGTCCTTCTGCTGGGCATCCTGATTTGCCCTGAGCCCTTATAAAGCAGAGCTAGGAGTTCTTTGTGTGGCTGGTATCTAGGCTAGGTGGGCATTTAGCAGTCATTTGTTTAATGTCGGTCTCTTTTCAGGCATGCTCAACCTGCTCTATCACTTAGCTCTACGTATCATTTGGGACTGGATTCTTGCCTATGACACGCAGTGAAGAGAAGGCATTCCCACGTGCTCTCTACGCCCTTGACGGACTGCTTCTATCTTCAAGGATTAATGGGGGTTAAGACAGAGAAACAGAGAAAAAGCAGAAGGAAGACAAGAAGGGGTGGGAAAGGGAGAGGGGGGCATGGAGAGGGACAGAGAGGCGGGTAGAGGGAGGGAAGGGTGGGAAAGAGGCTGAGACAGAGACTACAGTTAACAAACACCCCCAATGAGTGGCTCACACCTGAAAGCTGTTATTTCATGGTTGTTCGACTCTGGCCCCGAACTGGCAGTTTCTCTTTGATGTAGGATAGCTATTGCGTTTCGAAGGCTTGTTATACGTGGGATAAAGCAATAGTCACGTTAAAACCATAGTATCACTGAATCCTAATAAAGATCTGAAATTATTATTTTCTCTTTTCACAAATAAGGCAATTAAGGCAAAGGAAAAGTCAGAAGCTTCTACAGAATGTCTCAGTGTTCTACCTGTACCCCATATAGCCAGTACAGACCTAAGTGAAGTCGAACACACCCACTTGACCCATACACCTTCCCTGGTACAATGGTTATTATGATGGCTAAAGTACATGCCAACTCCATTGGCTTGAGTGCCACCCCAGGGCCTTAGTAAAGCATCTTCTGTGTGTGTCTGCAGGCCACAGAAGCAGAGCCTAGGGTGCTGTGTCTGACTTTTCCCCATCCTCGATGGTGCTCTTTTCTGGGCTCTGCCCATGAGCCCATGAACTCATCATCCTGGCTCTGTCAGGCCTTTCTGCCTCAACGATTCTTCCCTGGAGCCAAATGGCCATGGCCTGAGTCCCTGAAACTGTGAGCTCAGTGCAGCCTTTTCTTCTATAAGTTTTTGGTATTGGGTGTTTGTGTCTCATGGCTGGGAAGCTGATGTAAACAGCTAGGGTAAACCATGATGCTGGCCAAGCTGTTTAATCTCTCTGAGCCTTTGTTTACTCGAAAGAAATTTAGGAATGATGACACCTATCTCACAGGTTTATTAAGTGACCAGAAAGATGAAAACAGATGCAAAACCATAGCATATAGGAAGAAGGGCTAAATGCACTGTTTTCTCCTCTCTAGAACTAGGAATGTAATAAGCACCAGGAAAACTGTGTAATAGGTCTCCTGGCAGAAGCGACAGAGGCTTGGCCATCGCAGGTAGGAACAGAGCTGGCCTGAGTCTAGAGACAGTTTTGCTTGAACTTGGGCATGTGTAAAGGTCACAAGAGTATGTAGCCTTATTAATTGTGAAAACAGCTATGACTACATAAACGTTATGCTTCCCCTGCCTCTCCTGCCCATGTGCCTGCTTTAGTATAGAATGTTCACGTTCACATAAGATACGTATGTGTGCATGCACAAAACAGACTTTCCCGTTATTTCAAAGATTTCCTCAGTGGGGACAATGAGATCCTTCGAAGCCACCTCCTGCATTATTGCTTTCTGTTAGTCGTGGATGCCACAGAGGCGAAGTGGGGCCGGACCACAGGATGGAGTTCCTGTTCTAACTACTGCTGCCTTGCTTGGATAAAATGTACATGAATTTTATTTTTAAATCAATCCAAGTTCAAATGGAGAAAAATATTGATTCCGCTTCCTATCTACCAATGCTCTATGCATGGTTGATGGACCAAGGGAGCCTGCTACTTTTTCCGATCATCCTGCGTGTTCCCTAGGGCAGTGCGGATCACACGGCAGTGCCCAGTGTATCATGGTGACAAACGCAAGGTCAGGTGATGGCCCAGTTCCTTTCTCACACTACATTGTATAGGAATGTATAACACTTGTATAGGAAGGTCCCTTGTTTACCTGTCCAACTTCACGTCTTACAGAGCCACTAGCAGTTCCCAGAGAAGACCTCGTGTTGTTTTGCTTATGTGCATTTGTTTGTGCTCTTCCTCGGTTGACTTTACCAGTGGCCACTTAAAACAATTCCTATTTGGTCTCAGTAGCCCGGGGTGAATGTGACCTCCTCGGGAAGTTCCATCTTGGGCCACTGCCTCTCTCGCCTGATTCTGTTCTTCGTGATCCTGTAGTGTTCGCTTGTTGGTCTCCCCCAAAAAAGCATCTCCCCCTAGACAGCAAGCAGCCTCTTTATTTTTCCAGTCCCTTATACAAAATATATATTTAATGTCTAAGTGAAAACAAGAGAGCTGCAAAGAGGTAAAGAACAGGATTGAAAAGGCGGAGCATGGGAAATGCGGTCTAAGAGAAAAAAGCAGAACAAATTACAGGAGTGGCTGCCTATCTTGGTGTTCTCTAGCCACCAAATCAGATGAAAAGAACCCATGTCCTAAAGGAGAATCATTTTCTTCTCTGCCACTAAACAAGTGATGTTTAGCCTTTAACTGACTAATTTTAGGTCACTCACAAAAGCAAAGATGGCTTTAAAATTCAGGCACATCATGAAAAGAGGAAAGCAGAAGAGAAGGAAATGGGGTCTTTGGCATTTCTTCTGTTCTGATACCAAAAGAAAAGGCTGGACAGTTGGTAAATGCAGACTTTCTGAGAAGACAGGCAGGCAAGGGAAGTGAAAGGAAGAGACTGCGTGCAGGGTGTGGTGGCTCATACCTGTAACCCAGCACTCTGGGAGGCGGAAGTGGAGGGTGCGAGTCGGAGGCCAGCCTGGCCAATTCTGTGATACCTCATTTTCAAATGAGTTTCTAAATGGGCTAGGGTTGTAGCTCTTGGCAGAGAACTTCCTTGGTATGCAAGGAACTCTGGACTCAATCTCTAGTACAGCTTTAAAAAAAAAAAAAAAGGAGGGAGGGAGAAAGAGAGTGATGGAGAGAGAGGGGGGATGGAGGGAAGAAGGGAGGAAAAGAAAGAGGGAGGGAAGGATGCAGGGAAGGAGCAATTAAAAAGAAGTCGATTTCTATTCAGCATTTTCTAAGCAATAACTGCACAAACAACTGTAGTCTTTAAATTTGGAGTTGAACAGGCCAAAGTGCTCTTTCCTCTTTCTAGATTCTACAGCTCCAAATGTTAATAATGTCTAGAGAGGCCAATTTGTGGTGAGGGCTGACCTGAGTTCTGGGGTCCTTGGAGGCTGGACTGGCTCATTTACACTGACTCAGACACAGAGGCTCCAAGGTGATCCTTCAGGTCTTAGCTAAACTCATCCTGTAAGTCTAAAGGGAGACAACCAGTGGACCAGACACACACACGCGCACACACACACACACACACACACACACACGCGCACACACACAGGCTCACGCTGGGTGCGGGGTTGGATGAGCCCTCCCATGGCTTCATATCAAAGACAGATTCTGAAAGACAGCACCGAGCTGAGCAGACCCTCATTTGTCCATATTATCTTTGAGATGTGGCTGTCGTCCTCGGCTTCCTGGCCGCTTGCCCAGCTCTCCGAGGGAAACTCAGTTGGCCAGAGTTCACCTGGGTTTATCGGTCCCCTAGGGGAATCTGTTTTCTCTGCGTGCTTCTTTTGTTATTCTGCGGGAACTGGGTCAGCTTTTCAAGAGTGGAAATGTCAGAGGAATAAAGAGGCTCCCTTGAAAAGATCTTTGCCACTACAGAAAGGAAACATCTCAGCATATCCCTTAAATAACAACATACAGTGTGACAGCCTTGCTTCCGACCCAAAGACAGAAAAGAGGCTGAGAACACTGGGTAACAGTTACACACACGCCTTTGCTCGGGAGACAGCTGGGCTGTGCCTGTGTCACCCCAAAGGCTGGATTAAAGGAACGGAAACATCAACTCTGGGGACTCTTTTTAGATGGCAAACTGGGCTAGAAACCAGACAAAGGAATCCTTTCTGCAACAGCCCAGTTTTTTATATTGCAACACACTTTGAACGTAAGGCTGCTGCCCTAGAAGCAAGGATCTAGGTCCCCTTCGAAGGAGTCCCATCCAGATGGCAGTGGCCCTCTGAGCCAGCAAACCAACAGAAGGTCCTTGTTGGAGGCAGAAGGCCATGGCTGCAGCAGGCTATTTACTTGTTCTAGAGGTACTACCAGCAGTGGAAAAAGTTACACCCTATTAGCTGGGCCACTAGGAAGATAAGTTTAGCAAAAGTCTGGCTGGAAGGGTTTTAGAGCACATGGGTGACCGCTGATCTCCAGGCATCGCGGAAGCAGGCCGTGAGAGACGGAAGGTCAAAGCACAAACTTGTTTCGTATGTGCTGCATCTCTTCCCGTTCATCCGCTGAGCTCACAATTTTGGCGTCTCCTCCTCAGCCAAATACACTATGTTGCCAACCATCAACAGCCCCAGAGCAGAACTGGTTGTTATTAATAAACGAGGAAAGAACATATTGATGTTGGTGTCTGCTTTCACGACCTTGGCTAACGTCTTCTCTTACAAACCTTCATTTGCTATGAAAGGTCGTAGTGGCCATTGCGTTCTATGAAACATCCTTGGTGTATGTATGAGCATTGTGTCTGCCTCTATCCTACATCCAGAATTCATGTATTAGAGACAAACACCAAGATGATCACATAAGCAAATCAGCTGTGGGTAAACTGAGGCATATTACCTTCCTTTGCATTGTCTTGAGTAATAAGAAATTTCAAAATGTACTTAAAAAACAAAATGCTACCCATGCCTGGGAAGAGTGGAAATGCCCATTACAGACCTTTCCTCCTAGGCATTTGTATTAGTCCTACCCAAGTATGTCTTTCTCAGACACCCTTATCATTACCCATTTTTAATCCAAGTTTTATTCATCCTGGATGGCATATTACTACCTCCTTAACTGACTGGGTATCAGAGGAGCATTCCTCAAATGGAGATTTGGGTAGGAATTAAGTGAAGAGGTTTTTAAAGGTAAATGCTAGGCTGGGGCATCCATGTGGCACTGGATACACATGTTCTGAATTGCTGCCGTGCTAAAGGGATGCGTTAGAATCATGCCATGGCCTGAGTCAACATAAGTGGCAGAGGTGGAACAGGGAAGTGGCGGTGGAGCTGTGGTTCTCACCTATGACTCTAAGACGCACCCTTTCCCTGCAGTCCTCCCTGACCATTCGAGAACCACCGACACTTTGCCTAAATCAAAATGCCTTTGACTTGTCCTGGCTCTGCCATATGGGCGTCTTCCGTGGCCTTGTGGAAATCACGTTATGAGTCTCAGCCTCCATATTGGTAAATAAAAGCACTGGTCAGTTCCAATTTGTGAGCTGTCACTGCACATCAGATTTACTTGGAAAGTCTCTGCAGCATATTAGCAGCTGGGCCCCACTCCCAGATATTTTGACCTAATCTACCTGGGGTAGGCCTCTAACTTGGGGTGGTTGTGGTAAAGCTCACCAAGTCTAGGAACAGCTTGTTAGCAGCATGGCTGGTGTTCTTATTTCTTCTCTAGAGCTCTGCACAAATGCTTCTCAGCCCCTCAGGGGAAGCATCTGTAAAGCTGTTTTAAAATCCTTGTGAAGAGAACATTGATTATTTGTCATTTCAGAGTTACCACTGACAGGAAATGGGAGGCACTGCTTGATTTGATGAGGGACGAAGCAACAGGAATTTGTGGTGACTAATTTTATGTCACCTTGACTGGCCTAAGGGATGCCCAGATGCCTTGTAAAAGAGTGTTTCTGGGTGCATTTGTGAAGGTGTTTTCAGAACAGGCTAGCATTCAACTCAGGAAACTAAAATGATGTGTTCTCTCAGACTTGGTAGAGAAAACATCCAATCCTTCCAGGACCCAAATAGAAAAAAAGGTGGATAAAGAAACTCATTATCTCTGCTTGTGCTGAGACGGGCACGTTGTTCTCCTCTCAGTTGCATTAGTGCTACTGGTTCTTAGGCTTTTAGAGGGAGAACAGGACTTTGAGCTTTGGCCACCAATTCTCAGGCCTTAGGACTCATTCTGCATCATGCTGCTGGCTTCCTTGCCTGCCCAGTTATAGAGCATGGAGTTTCTTAGCTTCCACAGCCATAGGAATTCTCTCTGTCTCTCTGTTTCTCTCTGTTTCTGTGTCTGTGTCTTTGTCTTGTCTCTCTGTTTCTGTCTCTCCTCTCCTTCTCCCTGTCTTTTCCCCTTGGTTTCTGTATATATTGCCGAATGCAATTTTTAATTTACTTTAATGAATTAAAATTTCATAAGTAGTATAGTTTTCCCGAAGCCTTTCTAATGGTTTAACTAATTCATATTCATGTGTATAGATGTGTGATTTTTATTTTTGTGGTATGCAGATTGGCTAGATCCCAGAGTATCTGTACTAAGCTACATTGCATTAACTAATTAACTAGTTAATTAATTAATTAATTAATATGACGCCTCCTCAATAGCTAAGTTGACCAAATTGGGCTCAAACATGTGATCCTCCTGCCTTAGTTTCCCAGAGTGCTAGACTTACAGGCTTTTGACATCATCCCTTTCTGTGTTTGTGTAATTTTTCTTTTTACAGAATAAACTGGCCCCCAGGTGCCAGGTAGGCTTCCATTGAGGTCCTCATGTTTTATGCAGCAATGGGTTCCCAGTTGCTTTTCACGCTAAGACTCTAATAAGGAATCATTATGCACTTACTACATGCCAAGCATGGCTCTGAGAGTCTTACTCTCCTCAACCTCCCTCACCACAATTGCATGTGGCATGTATTACCAATCTCCCCATTTTACAGATGAAGAAAATAAGAAATAGGCTATTTCCATAATTTCATCAAAATTACCTAGCACTTGGCAAAAACAGGGCATGAACCTGACAATTTGGCTTCCCAAAACTGTGCTCTTAATAATTATTGAAAAAATAGTTTCTCTAGGTAACCAGTAATTCAATGTTTTCAATAAAAACTGGGAAGAAATCCGTGATTTATCACCACTTTCCCATGCCCTGCTTGTCTTACACTGGTCTCAGTAGCTAGAAGTCACCACGAGGCTCCTTAACCCTCAGCTATGCCCTTGGTTTTGAGAAGAGGACAAGAGGTGTACCCCGTTTTTCTTCTGCGCCCACGCAGGGGCAGATCTGTCACCACCTCCCCAGTCCTGCCTGAAACCCAAGCTGGACTACAGAGTGGAGGGTCTGCTCCCAGGCCACTTCACCGCTCACCCCTGCATGGGAGACACTGCGGCCCATAGAGGGCTTCAGCTGTGACAGGGTGGCTGCTGCGTGGCGTGGCCTCACTCAGATCTGGTGCTTGGGTTTGTATTTCCCTGTCTTCCGCCCCCTGGAAAGCCGATGCAAGTAGGTACCTGTGTGCACCCACGCACACGTGTACACGCACACACCCCCCACAGTCTCTGATGAGAGCTGAGTGGCTATTTGACTTTTATTCAGAAAACTTGAGCGTTCGGGGGGCAAAGTCACAATAGGCACGTGCTCTGTGTTGTATGAGTTTTTGCTCCAGTCTTTGCACTGTGAACCCAGACACACTCAGCAGCAGCACTTAAGGTGTGGTGCTGTGGCTCCTCTCCTCCTTCTGCTTCCTCTCTGCTAATGACACCATTCCCTGTATGTCCCATTAACTTAAAAGCTCCAGATTACAGCGTGTTATTATTCTATGAATTGCATCTTTTTCCTGATCGCTTATTGTACAAGTCATAAAATGTAAAAGTGGTTTCTTGCACATACTGAAAATAATTCTACAATGTGTTCATTTGAACTGAGGAAGGCCCATTAATGGATGACAGGGGGACATGGGTCACTCTGAGAAAGGGGGCAGCTGAAAGAACTTTGTACCATAAAAGTTAATGAGAAAAGTCAAGAGTTAGGCATGTGCTTAAGTGAAAATCTTGATGAACTGTGCACTCATTTCCCTCTTGGGTTTAAGCATCATTCACTGTAGAGAGAAGCTATAGAATAAATTCGCTTACCATTATCCAGAATTTTGCCACTTTCATTGCTATGAGAAGATTGGATTTGTTTCTCATGCAATAACTTCAAGTATAGATTGTGGATTTATTAAGTTGCCTTATGATTTACTAGCCCTGGAGATAATTCAGTGTGAAAGAAAATGTTTACAAATGTGGCTCTCCCTTACAGGGTTGTATGTTTCTTATGTGTACAGCGATATCTTGGTTCACAAATGGTTTTGATTGCAATTTGGTTCACATGAAGGATAACTATATTGTGTACTATGTCTAACATGCACCGTTATAGCATAGACATAACAAAAAAAATGATCACTCATTCCCAGTTTGTCTTAATCTCAAGGCTTCTACTTCATAAATTTCCCCTCATTGGAATGCTATTTTGTTTAGGGATGGAGCAAAGGTTCCTCCTTGAGAGTTATTCGATCATAGTTTATAGATCACCTCCTCCAAAAGGCCCTCCCTGCTCACAGAATGCTGTTTATCACACCCACCATCCATTATCATATATTCTTGTTTATTTATTTAACAGCTTACTGTCTGCTTACAAACTCTAGAAGATAAACTCTAAGTATAAGATGTGCTGTCTCATTCATTCCTGCAATCTACTTTTTTAGAGAGTGAACGCCTGGTATCCAGTAGGAGGCTATTAAAATATTGGGTGGAAGGAAAGAAGGGAGGGCGGGAGGGAGGGAAACAGGAGGGAGAAAGAGAAAAGATCTGAGAGCTGAGCTTAGTTATTAAATGCTGACTTACATAATCATGGGAAGCTAAGAGATGTGACTTGAGTTAGATCTTACAAGATAGCATGGATAAGTTGTCATGACTGGTAAGAGGAGAAGTAGATTTTCAGGTTAGAGCCTCTGAACACCCAGTCCTCCTGGAGACGGTATGAGTACTCACTGGGTGTTACCTACCTTCAGAAGAGATGTTAGGGACAGGGGATCTGGAGAGGTGGCAGGGTAGAGGGGCTTAGGAGAGAGGAACTCCAGGCCTGTGTGAAACTCTGGGAATCCATTTGAGATGAGGAAGGGCATCCAATAAATAGAAAGCAATCTGAAGCCAGCTACAGAAGGCATGCAGGGTGAGTACTGGTGCTCAGGAAGGTTAGAGGCGACTCCCAATTGCTTGCCTAACACTGTCTTGCAAGCTAATTGGCAGGTGGATGGAAATTAAATCTAGATATCTACCTTAGTTGTGGCAGAAAAAGAGTTCTCACCTCTCAAGCCTAAGCGAAACTGCATTTGAATGGAAAGCTATTCCTGTCCTTGCTGTTTTGAGGTTTGGAGGTTGGGGGTACGAGAGAAGGGGTGCCAAAGCAGGGCTGAAAAGTGAGAGATAGTAGAGAGCCTGAGACTTTTTCTAAAAGGATATTCTGAGGAAAATGAAATTTCTATGATAAAACCATTCCCTGTTCAGCTGCCTGGTAGTTACTGTATGTTTTTAGAGATAGGAAGGTAATATTTCTTGGTCATTTGAACACCAAGGCACAAAATGGCAAAGGCTTGAAGATGTAGAATTTGTCATACATTTTAAGTATATTGACCTGTAGTAAATGCAGAACTTGAAGTTGTTTTAAAAATCTTTTCAGTTGGGTGGGATTTAAACAAAATCCACCTCTCCCTGCAAAATCCCATCTTGTTTCCTGCCTCTGTCTTCCAAGTGGTCTTTTGTTATGGAATCTTCTGATTGTCATCTTCTCCCTCCCCCCAAGGACCAGGGGTTAAACTCAGGATCTTGCATTTGCCAGGCAAGCACTTATTCTCCTGAACTATCTCCCCAGCCCCCTCATCTTCTAATTCAAACATAGCTCTTGAACCCTTGCCCAGGCAGTGCGCCTGCACGCCCTCCTTTGCCTGGTGTTCATTACCCTGCTGACACCTGGTTTTTCCACTGAGCTCTCGGTTGCCCTCACAGTGGTCCTCCCGCCCCACCACTCTCTAGCGTACCCCTGGCATGACTCTACCTCTACTCGTCATTCCCCACCACGCAGCAGTTTCTCCATGTGAATTCCCGTTTGGCTCCTTCCCTGAACTCGGCAGGGATAAGAATCATGGAGGCCAAAAGTCAATGGACTGTCAATACCTTCACACGGTCCTTTCCCAATCCCACTTAGCCTACTGCCATTCATGCAGTGTCCTTTGTCACACTCTGCTGGCTATGCGTGGACCTCTTTTGTCCAGACTAGCAGATATCAGCATTGTTTCCTGCCCCAGCCTGGTCCAATCTTCACTGCTCCCATGCAAAACCAGGAAGAAAAAGAGAGAGAGAAAGAGAGGGAAAGAAAACCTCTCAAAAACTCACAGTAACAATTGCTTTTCTTTTTGCTCCAACTTGGAAGCTTGCTGTTCTCTGTCGCTTGGTTAAAGGACATTATTTACATTAACCATCCTGCACTGCACCCCCCCCCATTAGGTAAATGGTAAATGTCATCTGTGTCACGCACAAAAATTAGTTTTGTGTTCTTCTGAAGTTATCTGACCAGCTCACGGAGGTGCAGGGCACCCTCGGCATTAACTCTGGGAGGGGGAGGGGAGCCCCCCCCCCCCGCCGCATTCCGCATTTGGGCCTTGGCAGGTTGTGTGGCGATGCGCACAAGGAAACCAAACCGCATCTGCATGGCTTGCTGCTTATCAGGAGCGCACACTGGCTGCCATGCTGTAGGGCAGCAAAGGAAAACAAAACAACAATAAAAGGAGGCCTTTGTCATGGATTAAAAGGGTTTAGAAACATCTGAGCCATGCAGTTTTCGAACACTGACACTGCCAATGACTTCGTGACAGAATGCGAGGAAATGTGCTAACTGGGGTAGATAGAGTTGGTGGGGCGGCCAACACTCCTGCTTTTGTTAATGGCTTCTTATCTGTGAGTGTGTGGATGCGCGGTTCACAGATAAAGTGACCTTTAGCAGGGCGAGAGGAATAAGGTTAATAACATTACAGCATTGCTGCTTGTGATTGTAGCTACGGGTATCCCGAAAGATTGTTAGTTCTAGGAAAATTCTTCTTTTTCAAGTGGGTTAGTCTCATCTGCATTCTCACCTTTTCCATTAGGAAATTTATTGCTGGCACTCATAGGAGGGGCCCTATCTTCACGGATAGGTACAATGGCTGGTTGCCTAACTGTGCGTCCTTCAGAGTTGAGCAAAGATCGCCTCCCATCCATTTAATCCTAAACACACCGATTCGTTCTTTTGTGTCAATTTCCCGACCTCCAAATTCTACCTTTAAAAAATACTATTATGGAGTCTTGTTTTTTTTAATTTGCTCAATTTTCTTCTAAGTGCCTTCTCATGGATTTATTTAAAAATAGTTGTATATATCAATATTTATCTCTCAATAATTGAGAGAAAATCAGTAAGAATACAAAAGATTTGAGCAACTCCATCAACTAATTTGATGCAATTAACATTTATAGAAAACCCCTTCAATAATAGCAGAGCAAACATTCTGTTCTAATGCAAATGGAATATATTGTGGGTTATCAGACAAATAGTAATAAATTGAAAAGAATTTGAATCTTATGAAGTGAATTTTTTCATCATAATAGAATTTAATTAATACTCATTAATAGGATGGGCCAGGGTATAGCTCCATGGTAGAATGATTACCAGGCATGTACAAGGCCTTGAGTTTGATGTCAGATATATAAATTGTATAATATAATATATTGCATATATCTGCAGTAAACTTACAGTTTTTATTTCCACCAGCACTAGCTTTAGAATGTAAAGTACGATGTTAGGGCTTGGAAGCAGTTTTTTTTTCTGAGTTATGCCTGAGATTCTGCTGCTTCTATCTAAATCCTTGGTGTTTTAAAATTCAAATGTTCCTGGGGAGAATATTCATTTCTAAAAATGCACCTGTTCATGTATTCCTAAACTGCTTGGGTTGCTCCCTTTCCTTAGTGAAATCCAAACATCCACAGTGCTTGCACTGTCGGTGACCCAGGCCTCCGAGTCTGGCAAAGGCTGTACCCTCGTGCCCCAGGCCTCCCTTCCAGGCATTCCTCCTCTTGTACGGGAAGACAACACTGAGCACACGTGGGATTCCAGGCCTCTCTCTCTCTTGCTTCTTGGGCACCCTGCTGAGTTCCCTCAGTTCTCTCTGGCTATCACGAAAACTTGCTCTGGTCGCTGCTTCAGGTCTTTTCATTGCCAGCCTCTCCCCAGTCAGGCTTGCAGTCTCTCTCCTCTGTCTCTATCCTTCGTGCGTCATCTTTGTCGTTTTTTTCATGTCATACATAGGTTGGATATTCTTTATGAGAAATAACTGGGACTAGAAGTGTTTTAGATTTTGGAATTTTCCATATACATGATGAGATAAGTTGAGAGTGAAATGCAGTCCTAACATAAAGTTTATTTTATATAAGATATGGTAAAAATATTTCCCATATCTAAGAACACACTTATCCCATCATTCTTATTATTTTCTGAAACAGTTCTGGAAGTCTTTTTTCCTTTTTTTATTTTTTTTGGGGGGGGTGTTATCAGGAATCAAACTCAGGACCCCACACTTGTCAGGTAGGTCCTATGCCACTGGGCTAAATTCCCAGCTGTGAAAATTCTCTTTCATGAGTGTCTTTAGTTGCATTATCATGGACGACTCAGTGCCCTGGACTGATTTAAAAAATGTTTAACTTCTCCATTATTTTGACTTTGCGGAAGACATAAATTGCCTGATGCCACCTCCTATGACTAAGGTGGATAAGGGCATAATGTAATTTTATTTGACTGCAACTCCAGTAAATATAATTGATTCAGAACAACAAGACAATCATGAAAAGGCTTACTGAAGGTTGCTTTCAGAACTGCTTCAGAAAGTAGCAAGAACAATGGGACAAGGATATTTAAGGAATGGTGGGAAGGAATTAACAACAATGCATCTTTTACCACAGTGAATTTTTAATGTTTTTATTTACACATTCATTATATATTTTGATCTTACTTCCTACACTATACACAGCCTGAAGTTAGTTTTGATAGAATATTTTTATACATCCATGTTTTGACTTTTACTTGTCATGTAAATTCGGGTGTCATTTTTCCACTTGTGTCATGTTGACACTTAAAAACTTCAGGACCAGGAAGATTAAAAAAAAAAAAAAAAAAAAAAGTCAGACTTTGGGTTTTCCATTAAGGGTTCTTGATATGTATCACATACACTATTACAACTATTACCTTTCTTAAAAATCATTCATTTTTAATTAAAATAAATTGATGAAAACAAAATGTTATATTTAACAATTAAGTTTATAAAAACAAAACAGAAACTAATCAAATTGATCTTTAGGAATATCTTCAAAAAGTAGATTAACCACTGAAAGAGTATACTAGTTCCAATTTGTCAGTAGGAAAGGTTATGGATGTCATATGACAGTTTAAGGTTAAGAAGAGTTTTTAGTAAGGTAACTCTAGGTTTTAATTTTATGCTAGGCATATCCCGTTTCCCCTGTATTTAACCAAAAAGGAGAACAGTGTTTATCTGCTGCTTAATGTGTGGGTCATGATTCTTATGTGCAACCAACAGGATTCAGTGTGCCCGCTTCAAACACACAAAGGGTTTCTTAAAAAATGTTGGAGCTAATCACAGAAGGTTCATTAAGGCCAGAAAGCCAGTATTTGAGGCTTTCCAGTTATGATTAATAAAAGCCACAGTGGAACACCCCATGAGAGACATGACTACAGCTGGTGAGCCCCTGTGCCTCTCAGCCCTGGGCACCGGGAGGACAGCATTCTTGCCACTTCTGCTTGGCAGGTTGATGCCGCTGTTATAAGTTGATGAATTCTACATGCACACTGCTCCAAGACTGAGGTGAAGCTGCTAGCTCAATGCCAACCACTTCATCATGGTTGCTGCTGAATCCGTATCTCACATGAGTGATCTCACCGGCTCTGAAGTCAGGCCCATCACTGGTTCCCTAACTCTGTAAAACATTAACATGTAAGAAGAGTGCTGAAAAATGTTGGTGAGCAGAAATGCTAACTACATTAGTTAAATTTTGCCAGGTTACTTTTGTTTCGAGAAACTATTTGTAACCATGTCCAGTTTCTCTTCTTCTATGGAAAGTATCACATTACTTAGCAATATCCATGAAATGGTAGGAAAAGTGTTATTTATCTCATCTTCTTTACACTGGACTGGGAAAATACCTTTCAAGATCTTTTAACAAATCTTTTAAGGGTTTCTTAACAAGGTTGAATACATCAGCAAATATGATGGGTGAGTACATAAGCAGATGGTTCAGACTATGGAAGGAGGCCAACACATCTTCCTAGGGGTGAGCACCTGGCTGCTCCAGGTTAGCATTACCTATTTACTTTGTTTATATGAGGAATACTGAAGCGGACTTGTCTTGTAAAGATTAGCAAAATATGCTAATTTGCAAAGCCATCTTAAGTCATACTCACAAACCCCAGAGTGGAGATTTCCCCCAGGAACAACTAAAATGTTCACGGCAACTCAGTAGGTGAGTGAGAAATCCTCCTCCCTACTAGTGTCGATGTGAGATCCTATGTTTTCATAGACTCTGTTCATCTTTTCATTCAGCTAATAAAAAAATTTAAGACGTCAGCAGTTTGCTCTTAACTGATTAACAATCTTAACATGGTTGTTAAATGTTTCTCTTAAATTTTCATGCATGTCAAAAGTGAGAAGGACTTCTCTGCGTGTTCAGAAGAGATCAGATTTTGTTTCTAGAATTTATCTGTAACAGCTGAAATAAGTCCTTAGTTTGAACCAGGGGGACATAAGTTATGTTTCTCATTTGTGTTGTTTTTCCTGCTCATGGTATTGGTTTTTTCCACATGATTTTTCACCGATATCAATATTACCCCATTTCAATTTTTACTCAGGTGTTCATCTTACATAATTACAGTACTTTTTTTTTTTTTTTTGTTAAACAAAGTCTTAACTTTATTTGGATTTCTGTAGTTTCTCCCTGATAGTGTTTCTTTATTCCAGGATCCTGTCTGGGTTCCACTTTGTGTTTAGCTGTAAAGTCACTACTGACCAGCAACAGTTTTCTCTCTTTGTTTTGGTGATGCTGGCATGTGTTTTGTGGAATTTGAACCTATTTGGGTTTGTTTGACTTTTTATCCCCCTCATGATTAGACTGGGTTTGTGAGATTTTGAAAGAATGTGATTAGGTAAGGTGACTTTCGTAGTTCATTATTTCAAGGAGTACATGGTATCGATATGACATGTCAGTGGTGAAGTGAAACTTAATTATGAGTAAAGGTCATGAATACCAAGTTTCTCTGCTGAAAAGTTCCTGTTTTGCTCCTCCTTTTAACGCCATCAGATGCAAGTTGCTAAAATCAGCTTGCTACCTCTTGAAGAGTGTGCTTCTACATGCAGTGTTTGACATCCATTATTTGGAAATTTCCGTAGGGAAACCTGTCCTTTCAATCCATTTATTTATTGACTAAATCATCTATTTATGTCAATATGATGACATGCATACTTAGTTTACACTTGCAATCCAATAAAATATTATTTAGTTACACGGATTATTCCAGCTTTGGCCTGGGAGAGCTCTGTCAGCTTGCTTCTATGCCCTTTAACACACTTCTACCCTCTTTGATAGTATTTCCTTATTTTCTGGAACTAGATCATGCTCAGATGCAACATGTATTGTCCTTAATTCAACTGTAGAATCTGCAGTTGCGCCAAGGAACTGTGGTTTCTTTTATAGAAGACTGGTATTTTGAAGCCAAGATATGGGTGGTGTATATATTGATGTATTTCTAAAACACAGAAATAAAATGATGCAGAAAGTCTCTTGGATGTCCTCTATTGTCAAACACTTAGCATTAGTTAAGTGCAAATTAAGCTTTAATTCCTCAGTTGCATTGAGCGGAATCCTCGTGGTTATAGAATGATAATCAAGCTTTGTATTTTCCATGATGAATGGCTTGATTATATAGGAGGCAGAGGTTAACCACAAGGAAAAGAAAAGTAAGTGAACTCTGGGCCTTTGAGCCCCTGGATGGAATAAAGGTACACCCCATGGGGAAGGTGGGGTTGCTGCCTGACGCTCACATGTGCACGTCATTTCTTAGTGAGAGCCTACCCCGCACGCTTCTGTGGGAATATGTATAGGTGGCTCAAATGTCAGTTCAGGTTTGGATTCTCAATAGATCTTATGGTAGTAGTTATTTTTCACAGGAGTCAAATGGTTAGATGAACCAGGTCACTAAAAGAACAAACTTTCTTTCATGTCTACATGGGTTCTGCTTGGTCTTGAGCAAAGCTCTGGATCATCCCACATTCCCAGAATCATGGAGTCACAATATGCATGTTGGCCTTGACCTTGAGACTGTAAACACTGAGAGGCTGTGCCGCATGAGTCTCCAAGGACAGACAGAGCAGCCTTTGAAGTTTCCAAGATGTGCTACTGGGGCCATGTACTTCCTTTCTGAAATACTCAGATGTTTGGTAAAAAGATGATGACGAGGAGGATGAGGATGATTTGATTCCTAGCTCATAGAATTATTGTAATAATTCAATTAGAAAATACTGGCAAGTGCCTTGGTACAGTCTCTGGCACATACTAAATGCTCTATAAAAACAGGCTGATATTAAGATTAGATTCCCCAACTCCCATTTTATGGAGTTGCATAATATCAAAGAGTATTCCAAGGCTTTGGTCTTCTATCAATTTCCTGCTGTTTGCTCTTTGTTAAGCAAGGTCAGCTCAGTGCTCACAGCCTCCTGAGCATTTCTGGCTGAGACTCAGGGAGTCCCAGTGGGCCAGGGATGGCCCCTGCTTCTCTGTGCTAATGACAGCCAAGAGACAAGTATTGACTCCTAAAATAAGTCAAACCAAACCCTGAACTTTATGCTGAAAATGTCAGCTGGCCCTTAATGATAAGTTACTTTAAATCTTTTAAAATATCATATGTTTCCACTTAAAGATGCATCCTATCCTCTCATAACAGTGACGGCAGGGCACCTGGGATGGGTAAGGGTGGGTGATCATCTAGCTGCTGCATTTCAAATGTACAGTGAAGTTATCTGGGGTTTGTTGTTGTCATGGAATACTAATTTGCCATGATAATAAATAAAAATTACCTTTTCCCATTGCATCTGGAAAGTGTCTGACTTATTTTTGTCTTAGGCGTGGTTGTAAGTGGCAGCATGACTGTGCGTGAGAGTGTTTCTACATCAATGTTTTATGGCCCACTGTTAAAGTCTTTCAGCTTTTGGACTTAAGAACATTGGCTGAAGACTAGAGACATGCTCAGTGGCGTGGCACCTGCCTGGCAAGGCTGAAGTCCTCAGTTTGATCCCATATATATAGCTGTCTGTAAGTAGCAGGGGTCTAGGGGCAAGGGTCTGCAGTGTCCCTGATAGGTCTTCTCAGGTTAGCCATTATACAAATTGAAGGCCCATCTCTGAAAGAGTCCACTACCTCTGAACAGTGCCACTCTGGGATCAAGTCTCGAACGTGTGAGGCTGAGGGGGACACTTAAAATCCAAACTATGGTAAACACAAAGTTCACTCTTAAACAAGAACCTTCTCTTTTGTTTTGAGATAAAATTACTTACTCTCATCTCCCAGATGTCTAAGCCATGGTATGTACAATGAACAAAAAGTTCTGGGGAGGGGATAAATCAAAGGGTTCATTTACCAAACTCTTTCCTCCTCTTAGAGGACAGGTCTAGCAGGTGGGAACAGGCAGCTTTCAAAATGCAAATTATCAGGAGACTGAGGCAAGAAGATCATTGTGAGTTCGAGACCAGACTGGGCTATAAAGTGAGGTCAAGGACAGCCTAAACTACATAGTGAGACCCTGTCTCAAACAAAATAAAACAAAACCATATTTTACTATAAAATTATTTACCAATATTTGTTACACAGAGCAGCAAACAAGAGACTGACATAAGGTAGCACTTCTCTGTGTGAAGTATTGGTTACAGAATCCCCAGTCTTCCGCTTAATTAGTAATAATTTAATGTGATTTTAAATTACTTAGATGAGAAAGTAGACAAGAGCCTCATCAGATATGCACATGGTGCTGATTTCTTATAAGCAGTAAGTAACTAGAAACTGTGAGACCTGCTCCGAAAAGCTGAACAGTACAATGCACTGTAAAAATATGGCAGATGAATTTCACAGTGGGACAGTTTTGATGGAGTGCAGGACATTTACTCTTCACCTGCACATTAATGCGTAATGTTATTACGTCTGTTAGGTGTCAACTGTTGTGCAGGGACTCGGGTTCCTGCCTTGAAGAACTCAATCATGGAGGGGGTTGGTAAAGTCCAATAAAAGCAAAGAAGGATGACACATGCTGATACGCCTGGGTGGAAGCAGCAACGGCTTCTTATGTCCCCAGCTGCCAGCATATGAAAAAGGGGTCAATCAGGAAGCAGGATGATCCTCCAAAACAGCAAGCGTGGCTGGGTCCCCAGTGTACAATTCAAGACAGTTCAAGAAAAGAGAAGCCGGCAAAGTTTCAGAGAAGAGTAGTTCAAGAAGAGATGAACTTCTATTCAGGCATGTCCCATGCTGGAACGTGTGTGTGTGTGTGTGTGTGTGTGTGTGTGTGTGTGTCTCCTGGATGGGGTGTAGCTATCTGAACCCCCCACCCCATTCGTTACTTCTCCCATGCCAATCAGTGGTTTTTGCTGCTTTAGTAACTTGTGGATAATGAACTGCGAGTGGGAACTTTGTTTAAGGAGCATTGTGGAAGAGGGCTTCCATGGGTCAGGATCTTAGCAGCAAGAGTGAGGTTGGCCTATGTGGCAAAGAGAGACCGACATCTGCACTTTCAGGGTGGAAAGTTCATGCCTGCGCAGAGGCATGTCTCTAATATACGCTTACTGTATGCCTCATGTCATCGTCATGGAGAAAAAGGGAACTGGAACGTCATCTGAAGCAATCAACAGAGGTGATTTTGGTATATTCTATAACAATCAGGCAAGCAGAGCTGCCTTATGCTTTCTTTTACACTGCAGATGGCACACAATGGTGTGGCAAATGTCAGAGTCCTAGCATGATGAAACAACCAATGAATCTGGAAAGGTATAAGTTTAAGATCAATGAAATGATCTCTAGCTTACATAACTGATGATAAAAATCTAGGTATCAATTTCCCCCTAAATTACGCAGACCAAAGATATAAACAGCAACAAAATGAATAATGATAGTATTAGGTTTTGGCCCGAAGAAGAAAATAAATAGTCATGAGTCCAAATTGATAGAAACATGTGATTGAATAGGTAACTAAATGGGAAGAAGAGACAAATCTTTACAGAATTCTAAATGGTCTCACGTTGATATTTTCCCCTCCAAACAGGGCCACTTAGTTCCCCTCCTACAAAGAGTAGAATGGAACTTAATAACGCCCTTCCAAAGAGCAGGACAGGTGATTTACAAAATAGCAACTTTACGTGGAGAAACATCACCAGCAATGAATCATGCTATCGCGTACCTTCTGATAGGAGGTGATCTCTTATGGGATTCTTTCCAGAAAAAGATGTCAGACAAACCCAAGTGAGCATTGTTCTACAAAACAGTGGAGTGGTGTTCTTCACAGCCACTAAGGGCATGAAGAACAAAGCAATCTGAGAAAGTCTTACATCATAAGAGACTGGAGTTGCATGACAATGAAATGCAAGGTGACATCTCCGATGGAGTTCCAAAACAGACAGAAGCTGCACAGAAATACTGGCAAACTCTAAACAAAGTTTGAAGTTTAGTTAATAATGTTGTAGCTATATTAATTTTAAACTTTTGAAAAAAGTGCTATCCAAATGTATGATGTTAAAATGAGGGGAAGGTGAGGAATGGTTATATAAGGAATACTTTATTATCTTAGGACTTTTCTATAGATCTAAAATTATGTGACACATGCCTGTGATTTCAGCACTTGTGAGACCGAGGATCAGTGCAAGTTTGAGACCAGTCTGGGCTACGAAAGTGAGTTCAAGTCCAGCCTGAACTGCATAGATAGACCCTGTCTCAAAAAGACAAAAAGACCAAAAAAATAAATAAATAAATAAATAAATACAATGAAATAACAATAATAAAATTATAGCCCAAATAAAAGAAATTATCTTTTAAAGTATTATATAGATTCAAGAGGTATTTAGTTAGATTAATAAGTGATACATCTGTGATGTGACATTATAGGCCACAAGACATATTTTATGTAAATATTTTATCTTTGGGATGTTCATCAAGAATTGAAATCAATCCAATCTGCCACTTACTGGACTATATGATGTGTTTTTCTGACTTTAATTTCTGTACCCTTTAAAACTGGGAGACTGCTGTTTACTTTCCTGGCAGGTGCTTGTGTTACTAAGCTATCTCCCTGGCCCTACCTTACAGGATTATTAGATGGATTGAATGATGTGGGCTATATAAGATCCATAGCACAGATCCTGGCCATGGAGAACACTTATTAAATAATGCATTCTTTCTTTTTCCACAATACCTACCCTAGGTTGCCACTATCAGATAAGGTGTAGGGCTCCTATGTCAATTGCCATAGAAGAATGTTTTCACAGTGAGAATGAAAGAGAACACAGTCAGTTAATCACATAAGAAATTGCTTTAGCAAGACAAAATGAATATTTGAAAATAAGTGGAAATGAATAGGAAGTCAGTCAACTAATTACAAGTTGAGGAGATGTCATGAAAAGTTGAATAAGTTAAAGAAGAGACCCCGAGGAGGCACAGTTGGTATACAGATGGAAAGGAATGGATTGGAATACAGAAAGCCAGGCCACTCCAGAACCAAAAGCTCAATATGTGGGCTTATGACCCACGGACAAAAGTGCAGGAAATTCAGTGTCGCCTCAGCTTAGTGTTCTCCTTTCCAAGGCCTTGCCTTGCTCTCTGGTGGTTTGGCCTTTCTCTTCCCCTCTAGGTCCTTGATCCTTCGTGCGACCTTCCAGCTGCTGAGGCTTTTTAGGGTATTACCTCACCTGCTCTCAGAAGTCTTCCAGGCCTCAGCCATTTATCACAAGCTATCAGCCAGCTGCCCTGATCCCATGTGGCTTTTGTAGACCTCAGATGCAAACCTTTACGTAAAAGCCCAAGAATGGTTGTTTCTGCTCTGTTCCCCAGGGAGTACTTAGTTTTTCATACTTTTTAAAATATATATACCAAAGAGTGATTAAACTGGAAATTTTAGTCACTTGGGAATGGCCAAATGAGCAATAATGATTTGAAGCAGGGTTCAGATTTGTCCGCAGGCAGCTTGCCTAAAGTCCATCTGGGTTGGAGAGCACAGAAGTGACAACCATGGAGCTGAGTTGGGAGAAGCCGGAGAGGCAAAAGCTAGGGCTGGAACACTGCTGGAAACTGAAAAGCTGGCGATTATAGCTCATCCTAACCAGGCCCTCTCAGTCTGCCATATTGCAATAAAAGACCAGAAGCATTGTTTGGTAAGTGCCTGGTGTGTGAAGACTCTGCTAAGTGTTACATCTACCTTGTCCTTTATTTCACTTAGTAATTATGTAGAGAGTGATACTCTAGCTTTTTTAAGATAGGAAAATTATAGTCAGAGAAAGCATACATTTTTAAGACCATGCTCTTCTTGGTTAGTGGCACACATCCTTGACAGGCTCTTCCCAAGGAAGACTTGCACAAAGTCATGTGATCAAGAGATACTATTTGGGGCTGTATTCTGTTCCATGGCAGAGGCTGCCCTGAGCATTGCAGAATGTTTGGCCACATGCTGGGATCTTTCCATCAGGTGACAGTAGCACTGTACACCCATAATCACTGTGACAATCTAAAGTGTGCCCAGATGTAAGCCCCTGGCCTTTGGCTAGAACTTCTGTTGGAGGAGAACCTTTGGGGCCTGAGAGGCTGATGGCTGTTACTGTGAATTCATCTTGTTTTGTAAGCAACATGGATTTAATTTCTGATGTGGTGTTCTGTTTGGGACAGGTGTGGCTCTTTGCCTCGGCGGTTTTAATCCTGTACTGTTAGTTGGTGGATCATGTTCTCGTTTTTTGAGGTAGCACAGAAACAAGATGCAAGTTCTGGCACAGCAGATTCTCATGTATAATGTGAAAAGTCCCCTCAGCAGCACTCTCTGTGCCTCCAGGGAAGATTTCTAAGGACACTCATATTTGTAGTGGATGTGCAGATTTAGGATTGGATGGCTGATATGTGTTAGGGTAATTGTCTCCCTTTGTAGTGTGAGCTTGGTGCTTGGATAAATCAGGGCTCTCTGCCACAAGAAGGACAGGAGAAACCATCAGGAAGGAGGCAGCCACAGTGTCCTTTGTGGGTTTCCCCTTATGTGCAATCTCTTGTCTTCCTTCACCCCCATCAGTATGTAGGAGACTTGTCTTTGAAGTGCAACAGAAAATGCAGCATGACTTTTGAGATTTTCACTTTATTCTAACTCTACACTGCAGCCTCAGTCCAGCCTCAGCTGATCTCTATCTTTTACTATTTTCTCTTTCTTGTCCTTTCCTTCAGTTTATTATCATGTTACTTATTTAAGAAATGGTAATTAAATATTCATTTTGTCCAAATCCAAACAGATCAAGCATAGCCAGTGCCTGGAGATTCCCTGCTGCTCCCCAGCCACAAGGACGGGGCTACCTGGGCAGGGCACAGCAGGAGTAGTGGGGAAAAATTCAGGAAAGGCAGGTGCAATATGCTCAGGAGACTGGTGGTGCTCTCCAGCCCAGCATGGACCCAGCAAAAATCTAGTCCTCTTGAGAAAATAATTACAATGGGACTCCTCTGCAAAGAAGAGAGGTCCTGTACAACTTAGCCATAAAGAGGAGGAGAAAGTAAAACATGAGCCAGTGTGCAGGACTGAGAGGCACCAGTCCTCAGCTGGCTGAGATGCCAGCTCCTTGTGGAGGGTGGAGACGCCTGGCCATGTCCACTGCTGTTCACCGTGCATCGAGGTAATTGGTCCTGGCTCTCTGTGTTCCTGTTCTGCTTCCTATGTTCCAGTAGTTGAGGAATGGGACTGCGCCCCACCTTCAGGGGTCCAGAATCCAAGCATCTCCTTGTCATGAAGGAGAAGCGGCTGGGGCTCTGAGAAAACAAGAGTGAGAGGAGAGGGTGGATCTATGGTTATCCAAACTCTGCCTTTAACTCATTTTTGTACTTGTAAAGCACACTTGGGTTATCCTGCATGAGTGTGTGAGTATGTGTATATATGTATATGTGTGTATGCATGCACACTCACATGTGTGTGTGAAGAAAGCCCTGCACTTATTTCTCTTCCAACATAACATGAAGTGTCATAGCAACCCTCTCTGTGGAACACGTGTTGCTGAGGTGGGTCCCCACTGGGCTGCAGGAAGTCTGTGAGTCTCTGAAATTACAAGCACTAGTGAAACATTCTTAGTAAGGAGGACCTTGTGCTCTTCAAATCTCCAAGCAGCCTGTTACCTGTGTGGCTTGAAAACAGCCTCACCGGAAGGAACAAGATCCTAGTTGTGACTGGCAGAGCCCTCTGTCTCTTGTCACCCCTACTTGTCTTTGCTGTCCTCTCTTCTTACAAACTCCCCTCCTTCCTTTTGCTCCATCATCATGAGGATTCTCCCAGAAATCCATTGGAGAATACAAGGAAGCATTCATCGATATCATAGGGTCGGATTAAAACAACTTTGAGACCTCCCCTCCAATGCCACAGACTTTGTTTACCTCATTTCACTTCTCACAACTGGGCTCAGCAGATGTTGTTCCTCTTGTGATGTTGGCAACTGAGACCTAGGGAGGTAAACTACCCCAGAGACTCACTGCGGCTGGGCCAAAAGCCTTCTACTCCTGGTGCTCTGAACAGCAGGCACACTTCCTGCTAACCTGTAATCCTGCTAGACTGAAGCGTACAGACCAAGATCACGGATCAAAGATCTACCCAGGATGTTTTAAATGCCATCAGTCACTCTTCATAACCACAAATGTCCCCAGACCTCTCCTTGTTGCTTTTAACCACTACAGAAAGTGAGTCCACAAAGAGCCATTATGGGCAATGTCGAAGAATGCGGGAGACTAGATTTCATGATCTTTGTTTCTCTTGAGGCCTTTAGACAAATGACAGTGGTGAAGAACAGTTATTAAAATTAAAAAAAAAAAAACGGTATACAGAAATCTGTGTTGGTAATTGTAGAATCTGACTGCCTGGCCTCCCTCTGTTGTAGCAGGAATCCAAATCCATACACCAGGCAGGTCTACCCAGCCGAGAACTGAGGCCATTATCTGATTATTCAAGGTGAAACAAAACCACTACTGCTTCTATTGCCTGGAGACCTTAGGCATTCTGTCTGTCTTAAGAGGTTTCTTTGGTCCGACTTAACTGAATAATCCTCGCCTTCTCAGCTTTGTTTTCCTTGGTGTTATTCTGATCAGAAAGGAGCTGGCATTTCTGCAGCAAAACCATTTATGAATTTCATGAAAATAGTGCTATGAAAAACAATTTTCAGCAGGGCAGAGGCTTCCTTTCACTTGGCTGCTCCGACAGGCCCACGGCACAATCAGGGATTCTTTTGCTGTGTGCACAGCGCACCTTCGTTCGTCTCCTGCTTTCTGGGCTCCTACTCACGCAGGAATGCTACGCGGTGTATGCATATATCACATTTATGATCAGCTAATTTTGCCTCTGCTCAGTGATCTCCCTCTCTCTTTTCTTTCCTCCCACCCTTCCCTCGCTGTTCAGTGCTTCTAAGCACCCCAGCAAAAATCTAAAGAGCTGTGATACCTCCAGCAAGCCCCTGCTCTGTGACGAGCTCGCAGGCCACACAATGCCAGTGCCTCTCAGTAATCTCCTTGTCAAGCTGCCTCTCCACCTTCCCATCCTCGTTCCAGGAGCCTATTAAATTAATGAGATAGAAGTCAGTGCTACAGCGGGCGACATGTTATTGGTGTAGAGCGCCGGTGCTGTTACACTGTGCCTGTTTTCTCTCCTGGGACATTTAATTTCCGCTTCTCAAATGAGCTGCGAAGCTGTGAGGCCTGGCAATGTTCGTTCTCGGCACTCCGTGATGCAGATAATGAGGGTACTGATAGGTGCCTAGGAGACTCCGGTGGCTCCGTGCACAGCCATGGTCTGATAATGCTTTATGCCAGCAGTGTCACAGCGGAGCCACTATCATCCCTCAAGGAATGGTTCATCTTTATGTGTAATACAGCAGCTGTCACCTAAATGGCTAATGGGGAAGCAAAGTAGAGCCATAGTGCTAGTAATCTTTGTCACTTAATAATTTTAAAGGTATCAGACTTCAGTGGTGCCTGCAAGTTCTAATAAAAGTGCACTCGCCGATTTTATGTTGTTTGTGGTGGATTAAATGTAAATTGAGAAATACGTGGTGCTGCTCTCTGCAAATCTAATTTAGTATAATTTGAATAGCCGAGTAATTAAAATGTATTATAGGTATAAGATGCTGGGATGGTGGAGTGCCTGTGTTTAAGAGGAAGATTTATTGGGCTGGAAGCATCCACAGTGAACCTTCTACAACCACATTAGCTAACATCTGTTGGAAAATGTCGAGATGCAGGGCAGAAGGCAAGCCGGAGGATGAGATGCTTTCGTGGCTTGCAATGACAAATGGGAAGCATGGGGCAGCAGTTGCAGGTTAAGTTAATTAGGAGCAGAACCTGTGTCTATGTGGGCACACGCATGTGTGTATGCAGGAGAAGTGTGTGGCCATATGAAGGGGCCCGGATATGCACACACAGGTACATACAAACACATTCTTTCTCATTAACATCTGACTGCTGCAGAGCGGGAACTGAAATTTGCCTGGATTTAAGGAACAGGGTCATAGTAATAGGATAGTTAATACAAATGATGTCTGTGTTGATGATGCGCCATTAGCGTTTCCTGGCAGATTATTTTGTTTGCTTGGCCTAAGCACACAAGATCCTAGAAGGTGATTCAGTAGGCGAGGGCACTGGATCCTGAAGGGAAGCCAAGCGAATTTCAATCACACCTACAACCAGACTGTTAATCTTTGGGGAATTAGTGCACCTGTGCTGGCAAAGGTTAAGAGGCGAGCAAGCAAGAGATTCTAGAAGGCTCAGACACCGCGATTGCCCAGCAAAAGGGACAGAGATAGAAGGGATCCATTATTCTCTTCAGGGATAAATTAAAGGGCATTTTGAAATCTGAAAAATATGCTTTTAGATAAGTACACGATATACTGCCTAACACAAAACATGTTCCAAGGAAATACTCGTCAGAAGACCGTCCAGATGAGAGATAGTTAAATGGAGCAAAACATGTTTAAATAACAATGCGCATGCCATTCTTTTTCCTTCACACTAAATGGCTTGGGATTGTTCTCAAACGTAAACCCAACAAGGAGAAAAATAACTAAATGGCACAGGGGAACCCAGGATCTGGATGCTATCTGACATTTTCACCTCTCTCTCCATCACACTTGCTATCCTCTTCCTAGGCCTTCAGTCCAGCGGAAGCAAAGCTAAAGGGAAATCACTGGGCTGTAAGCAAGTTCCCTCCAATGACTAAGCCGACCCTGCTGAAGTCAGGCTGCTGCAGAGCGCGCGTCCACAGGTACGAGTGTGTAGTTCAGGGACCTCAAGCCTCCACCTTACTCATATTACAGAGGAGGTAATGGCTGGATGTTTGGAATAAACACGTCGAATTTAAATAATGTTTTTAAAAGCACCCTATGGTTGTGGTGCCTGAGCCCAAAGCATATGTGTCGGGAACATTTACTACCACCTGCAGTTTGTCGCCTTAGTCAGGTGTCCTTTGACAAATAAAAGAAGCACAAATACAAGAGTCAACAAAGAAAAAAAAGAGACTGGTAACGAAAAACCTAAAAATGATGAGTTTTGCCTAATGGAATAATAACATGATATTTAGCATATATTAAAATTGTTCACATTTCTTTGGCATTCTTTAGAAGATTATTAATCACTGAGCGCTCTTTGGGGATCTGTGTGGATGTAATTCATAAGCTCTATGCAAAATCTGTTCAAATTTAGCATTCATTAAAGTCCACTTAATATAAAATGTCATATTTTAGGTCAGATTTTCACTTCACTGCCATTTCAATAGGAAGCAGTGTTTGTGCTTTGAAAATCACCAAAGAGATGGCTTTTCTGAAAGTCAATATTATCAGCAGGAAGAAATATAAAAGAAGAGGGGTGCTACCCAGTCAGATGTCCGACTCCTGTCATTTGTTCAAACCCAAGGTTTTGCCACACACAGAATGCAAAGGTAATGGCCGGGCATCTGTTGCAGCAATATAGCGAACTGGGAAGATCGAACTACGTGCAATTCAATAAAGTATATTTAGCATATTTTCATTGCACCAAATATCAGCTGATCCACCTCTTATTAGTATAAATGGCATAGATTAGTGTCAGGCATTTTTTAACAGTGAAGAAATTACAGGAGTCTGCAAGGCTCATTAGGTTCTGGCTGCATGTTAACGAGGGGCCAGGCCTTGCTAATAAGAAGAGGGAAAGATAAAACTAAGCTGCAGGAGAAGGAAAGAACAAAACACTCACTCCTGTAAGAATCTCCTGGTATTTAAGAGAGAGGAGGCTGCACTGAGAGAGTCCTTTCTTTCCTGATCTCCTAGGCATTTATGAAGATGCACACTTGCCTTTATTATTTATTTTTACAATGTATAAAAAAATTGAATTTCGATTCATGTTGAATATATACAGAAAGCACACCGTTTTAAATGGGTGATGTGGTTGTCAACTTGTGCTTTTAAATAGTTGCTCTAGAGCTGAGTGTAGGTTGTGCATTCACATTTTCCTGCTGCAGTCCGCTAATGAAGGTGGTAAGACCTGCCTCCATCCAGAGGAATGAAAAGATTTGTATCTCCTCCCTGCCTCTGTGCCTCACTGAGTTGGAAGATCTGGGTGGCAATATTCACCAAGCAATCGCGCTCCTTGGGGAGGAAGGTATAAGGAGGATTTCTGTCGTTCCCTTCACCCAGAGCAAAGGAAGGCCTTTCTCTATCAATTTAAGTAGTGGTGTGATAAATTCTGATTGGGAAGTAAACATGCAATTCTGTTATTAGCACTTTGCTTAAGTACTTGGAAGTTCATCAATAAAAGCTTATACTAGAGGACAGGAAAAAGTAAACGTCACACAGAGCAGGGAGCAACACCAGAGTCTTGACTCAGGGATGCACTGCTTTGGAACCAGGTCAGGCAGCAAGAAACTGAGAGCAGAGGAACGCCCTCCGGTCCCAGGACATGCTGTGAGATGCTTCCAAAAAAGGAGAGAGAGAAAGGTACCATGCTGGTCACTGGTTCTGATGAAACTCTGTGAATGTGCGCATGTGCGCACATGTGTACACTCCTAGTGGAGCAATCTCATTGTACAGCATTTGAAAAACAGCGCACAGAATAAATGCAGATGACTAGCTTTGAACGCAAGATTAAAAACTACTCGCATTTTGCCTTTCTGCAGAGACTTTTAGCCGACAATATTTCAGTATCTCTTTTAGACCATGTTGCTCGAAAATACTAAGTTTTACAGAAAGGAGAGATAAATGTGCTAAAGTAACAGTGCACTGCTGAGCAGTCAACAGTGAGTAATGTGAAGTTGAGGTTGTTTTGAGTCATCCTTCACTGTGCTTACAGCATTAGCCCATAAACGTAGGAATTGCATTTAAAAAAAAAAAAAAACTATCAAACTCTGTTCTGATCATCTATTAATTTCTGCCACTGAGTTCAGAATGAGAATGAAATGAACTTGATTCTTGAGGTTGGTTGTGAGCCAACATTATCACAAACATTCTTATAGTTCAGAAGTACTGTTATTTGAGGTAGATAACATTTAAATCAAAGTACACAGGCAGTTCGTAGCACTGGCCAGTGTGGTTCCTGCAGCACTTCGGCGTAGTGCACAGTGACAGGAAAATGCCTCGACTCTGGGGTGTGCAATAATGAATATTTAGGGCCCTTAGTGTCCTGCTTTAGCTCAAACTGTTTGATTGATTGATAAGACTAGCACCTTAGCCTGCATTAATAATCATAAACATTCACTTTTGTCTCCACTTTAACCTGTATTCATAGACCCATGATTAGAGGCAAATACAAATATGCAGTTATGCCTCTAGAAATATGTAACGTACATATCCACACATATATACATTTGTACTCACTTGTATTTCAACATATGCTTATATAAACACTGTGCATTTTAGGCACTAGATAAGACATTTCCCAAGATAGAGAAATCAAATTTCTGAGAGAGCAGTTTTTAAAATAAGGATTAGTTGAATGTGTCTATTTTATCCACATCTGTTTCATCAAGGCAACTTCTGTGAAATAATGCCACAAGAGTTTCTCAGAGAGCCAACATGAAGGAAGCAATTGTTTCTTTCTTCTTTTTAATGTTTATTATGGAGGCATAGGAATATTTTCTGGTCATCGTCTTTCAAAGCAAGTTTTGCCAGTGCATTTGGAATCTAGCTCAGGAAAACTTTGCAAAGCTTGGAACTCCAAAACCCTCACCCATCATAAGAGATTGTACACATTACTTGATTTTCTGAAGTGACAAGACATATATTAAAAAATATTCCTTTTATTGTTACATTTTAGGCACGTTTACTGTTAGCTGCTTGGCTTCATTATGTATCATAGTCTGAATCTACAAATCAAGTATAATTAGACTTAGCGAACTGATTGGATTTCTAATTAAGCTACATTGGAAACAAAGCACAATCAGTAAATATTCTGACTAGGTACATTTTAAAGAGCAACTCTTGGGCTTTTCGCTGATGACTAGACACCAGTGTCATTAAATTTGTTGGTGGCAAGCAAATTTTAAAGCTAAAATAGAGGCAATTAGTAAAGATCTTGAAATATTTAATCACGTTTGTCCAATTAGTGTGCAATTAGGCAGTGGTGTGGCGTGGGACAGGCATTCTGCTTCACTGCTTGGTGCAGAAGGATCCCTTTGAAATTTTGCTGTTTAGTTTATTGATATATAAAAAGGAAGTTATGGTTGTAATTTTCAATTTAAAAAAAATACTGTGCAGATGGTCTGACTATATATTTAACAATGTTAAACAAATCCAAACAAGGGAAGCATGTTACCTGAAATTACACAGCTGTGATCTGTGAATAAGCTCTGGATCATGGTAGATTACAGCTGTGCTTATCTTGATCATTGAAACCGCCAGGCGTTTTCTACAGGAGGAATCGGAACCCGATAAGCTAGTCCAACAGGTCTTGAGATGATTGGCAGCACCTTCCTTGTCCAGCAGGAGCCTCCTGGTGGCTTAGCCTGCCGCCTCTGGATTCCAGCAGCTTCAATTGTATACAGAGGGAGAAATGGGACGCGATCCCGTGAAAAGTGATTCGGGGAGATGCGTAAATGCAATAGCGCTGCTGCCTGTTGTTTTCAGTGCTAACCGACCGCTCCTATCTACTGACTTAGGGCCTTGGGCTATGATCATGTCGGTGGGAGGCTCACATGCCCGGCGCTGAAGCGAGCAGGAGGAGCGCCTCTTGCTTTCAGTACTTAGCTGGCTTTGCCCAGCTGCGGAACAGAGTGCCACGCTGGAAAGCAAAGAACGTTTTTCTGATATTCTTGTTTGGATGAACTGTGGAAAGATAATAGCCCTGCCGTTTTAGCTAAAGAGGGCGTGTGTGGAGAGGACACAGAGCTCTGTCTGTCTCAGGCAACAGTCAGAGTCCGGGCTGAAAGACCTCCAAAGATGTTTGAGGAGGGAAATAGTTCTTTGTGGAGAAACTGGATGAGGCCATGATAAGCGATAACTGAGGGGAAAGAAAAAGGAGAAACACAGGGGAGCCTGGGGTTTCTGGGTGAACTGTGGGATTTGCTTGGGTGAAAGACTTGCTCGCCATTTCCTTCTGGGCCATTTCTGTCAGTCCCAGTCAGACGTATCCATCTCAGTGCCCTTTAAAAGGGATATGAAAAGACACTCAGAAGGAAGCTTGTTTTTCTACTCTGGTAACCTCAGAGGTTCAGTGCATTTCAACATTTTTGAATCAAGTCAAAGGAAAGCTTCCTGGATCCGAGCCCAGGGCTCCTGGGTGTGTGGGCACTCGGGTGAGCAGAGGCAGGCACCTTCTGTGTAAGGCACTTCTGGGAAGCAGTGAGGCGAATTCCCCCAAGGAAAGAGGTAGAGGGGTGAAAAAAGGGAAATAAAAAACGTCCTTGAGAAGGATGGGGCTTATGTGGAGGATTTATGTGGAGGATGGGGCTGGGGAAGCACAAAATATAAGGCCTTCCTGTAGGTTGAGAAATGTAATTTCAGAAGGTCTTCTATTTATTCTCCTACAGCCCTTCTTTCCATAATTTTGAAGGCATTTTTTTATATCTAACTTCTATAAACAAGTTCTTCTTGCAATAAGTCAAAACTAGATACACTGAAACCTTGGTGCATGATTACATTCTATATCCAGATTTAATTAAATTCTTAAATTTCGTGCTTGGAATTTTCACGAGTTTACAACTTGAATTAGAGAAAATTCCAGATTTAAAAACTTAAGAATATATGCTGGGGAACCACGGGTTCCATCCCCACCTCATTCTTACTCCAGGAAGGGTGAGATTCTGAGCTGAGGTTGTCTGCAAGGAGTGGTCACAGTAGAGTCCTGAAAGGACTCTGTGCCACCACCATGACCAGGCCCTCTGCCAGGAGAGCTGGCAAGGAGAGGAGAGTCTGTTGACTCTCACAGGATGTGGCAGGATACATAGCTACAGGAGTTCGATAAATCAAATAGTTTTGTGTTTGGGGCCAAGGATGCTGTTCTGCGATAAAGCACGTACCCAGCATGTGCGACTCTGATTTCAGTCCCCAGCAACACAGAAAATTTTTTTTCTTTAAGAAAATACATTGCAGGGTCAGCAAGATAGCTCAGCGGACTAGAGTGCCTGCTTAGGTAAGCTTAGTGAAGCACAGGGGCTGTGGTTTGATCCCCAACACCACATGCTGCACCAGTGCTACCCTCAGGGTTTGCTGAGCCACCACAGAGTCTGGGCATAGTGGCACATGCCTGTTATCCCAGCACTGAGGAGACTGAACACAGGAGGATCACTGTGAGTCCAAGCTGTGGGGTGAGACCCTGTAACAACCATACATTTTTTTAAAAAAGAAAATACATTGTGCCCGGCATAACTGTTTTTTGCTTTGTAGTCTTTCCATAACATTCTTCTGTTCTCTCCTTGGGCTCTCCATGCCTCTCTCTTTTCCCCATTCCCTCTCCCTCAGTCTGCTCTCAAGGAGCCTCCTGGAATCACTGGCCAGATTTAAAAACAACAAAAACAGTCAGTGCCGGGTTGAATCTGAATTCCAAATCAAAAACTATGTACTTTTTATTATGTCTTAAGCATCCTATGAGACCTACTTGTGTTAAACATTATTGTTTATCACAGCTGAAATTTCTCTGGGTGCCTGGTGTTCAGTCTGTCAGCTCTACTTCTAGAACACATTCATCAGTATAGGCATAACTGACCAAGGTACCATCTTTTTTCCAAGACCATGTGAATTTTGGGCTCAGTCAGAAGCTTAGATGAGATCATTTGATGTTGAGATTCAGATATCCACTGAGATACCAGTCCTTAATGAGGGTAGCACATCAGAAACTTCTAGGAAGCTTGGATACCCTCATAACCAAGGCTAGATCCACACTTCATGAAGCAAAAATCTCCAGGGTGGGACCCAGGTGTCTATATTGCTTAAAGTTCCCTACTGATCCCAATGCGTAGAGAAGTTTCTAAACAACCAAACTAAAGCAGAATTCCCAACCATGACATAAGGAACCACAGGGAATTCAAACCATATTCATGTCTGGACTCATTGCCAGAAGCTCTGGATTGCTTTTCCTTGGTGAGGATCAGGCAGCATAATTTTGAAGCCTCCCTGAGGTAATAGAGTATTTCTAGGTCTCCTGAGCCACGGATCATCCTCACCTCCTGTAAATTACATCAGGATCTGGGGCCACCCTCCCTGAAAGCTAAGTGTGATACTTGGTTGCTGGGAGAAAATACTCCATTGTAACCTAGAATCATCCTATCTGCCATTCAGTGAAAATTCAGACAACTGCCTTGAAGAAAACAAAATATATCACATGGGATTGTTTAATACTGAAGACAATTAAAAAACAAAACAAAACAATAAACTGTATCCTGCTTGACAGAAAAGAAGATTAGTGTGTTGCCTTGGAATAAACAATTATCAGGAGATCTAGAAGACCTGGGCAGAAATAGGCTGAACTTCAAGAAGAAAATGGCCAAAGGAGAATAACTCCACAGAAACTCCAGAGAGCAGAAACGTGAGGAAGGCGCCAGTGAAACCCTGCCTCTGGCTGGACTGCAGCAGACGCTGAGGGTCTGAAGTGGCGGTGGGGGCACACGTGCTGAGGGGAGGCACTAGTGACTCTCAGGGAAGCTGGTTGGAAGTCACCTGACAAAGGCTGTTGAGCAAACTGACAGCCGATAGTTACTAGGCTCCATGTCAAGAGTGGCCTGAAGAGCTCTTACGGCAAAACATAAATTTGTCCCTGTGTCATAGATTGTATGGTTCAGGAAACGGGAGTCATTTCAAGCCTCCAAATGAGACAAAGGAGCAGCTAAACTAAGAACAAAACATTTCACTAAACAGCTTTGGCTGGGTTCAGACCCTGGAGGGGATGTAGAGCAGGTACCACAGCTGGACAGGAAGGAGAGTGAGGACAGATATGGACCTGGGCAGAGGTCAGGGACCAGTTGAGATAGAAGATGCTAAGTCACAACATGTATGTGTAAGTGTGCATGGGAGTGTGTGTGTATGTGTGTGTGTGTGTGTGTGTGTACGTACATGTGCGTGCATGTGTGAATATGTTGTGCATAATCTTAGAAGGCAGACAGCAAGAATGAAGGAACAGACAAGACAATTAAACTTGGACATATGCACCACAGGTCCAGAGAAAATTGTAGAAGCTTTCTCTCTTTGCCAGGCCTTGCAGCCCCACCCTTAGTAGGCCAGCCCCGGTCTGGAGGTCACCAAGCCCATCTGTAGTGCGGTCCTTTTGGGTGAGGTTGCTTTGCCCAGAGCTGCTCCAGAAGGAGCAGCCTCTGTGCTCATGTTTTGTGCCAGGTGACCCTACACCACAGCATCACAGCTGATTGGGACAAGAGAGGTGACACAGTGCAGGACAGAAATCACAAAGGCTGATCAGCACCTATCGTCAACCTTGTAGGCTGGTTAAGAAAAAGATAAGCTGAGCTGAGAAGTTCTCTTCGGGAAGCAAACACAGGCACAGTGAGACATGTGCTCAGAGAGCAGAGAGACTACTGGAAGGCAGAGCTGGGCAGGCGGCCACCGTGGGCCGTGAGTGGGGAAGTTAGAGACCTGGATGCATAAAGTGGCCAGCAGGAGGAGAACATGGCAGAGGGATGCTGAGACATGGAGAGACATAGAGGAAAGAGGCAGTGCCTCCTTCAGGGAGAAGAGGAGCTGATCTCCACGGCACTGCTGACTCACCAAAGGTTTCACAGTTCCTGGTCCAGTTCTGCTCTGTGACTTCTCTTGCCACGCTCCGCCTCCTATTTCTGTGCTCTGGATGGGTCTCTCTGGCCTTGACCCAAAGCAGTGTGTAGTTCCCAAAGGGAAGAACTGCTAGCACAGAGGTGAGCAGGAATGATCAGCTCTCTTTTTTTATGGCCAGAAGGCTCACCGCTCTCAGCCAACCGGAGTGAGGCTTGAGACATTTGTCACAAGATGCATTCTCTGGATCTTCAGGTTCCTGATTCCCATCAGCCTCTTGGCTTTAGCTACTAGCTATAGGTTGCTGTAATTTATAATTGCTCAGTGATACTTTAAGGCATTGTAGATTTAAGTCCCACTCGTAAGTGGAACATTTATCTGGACAACCTTGGACAGTGACTCAAGGAGCTTCAGGGCTGGCTCTGGAGATTGCAGGAAGGGAGATGTTGGTTTCATGCTGGCCTTATCCTCTCTCTGCATCTCCTTCCTTGTTTGTGCAATGGGAGCAGAGACCACAATTGTGAGACATCAACTGAATTAGCTGAGGCAAAGCGCTCAGAAGAGGGCTCCATGAGCAAGCGTGCGGCCCAGCCCCTTCCTCCCTTGGGGACCCCTTTTTACCCTTTTCATAATTACACCTTCCCTCAACTTGTGCATCACTTGAAATGAAGGAATCTCTTTGTGCTTTGCTTCATGTCTTTGGCCTAGTAGCGTTCTGGAGTTTCAAATCATTTATTTTTCAGGGCTGAATCTTGGCTCATCTTACTTCTCACATCTGGAAGATGCTTTCTGTGCTAACGGAGAGGGGGTTTGTTTTATTTTCCATCTTCTAACACCCACCATCCTGCTTTTGTTCACCAATGAGATTCTACAGTAATTCGACACATGATGCAAAGGAGTCTTTCATCTGCCCCTTTCCGTAATGGAAATTGCGTTTGTGGACATGGTAGGGACATCTTAGTTCATAAGGAGGCAATGCTGGTCCATATGTTCCCAGGTTCATATCTGGCCCACTGTGAAGAACAAAAGCTAAGCATAGCAAAATGACCAGTCATGACTAAATGCAAAGGTGCCAGCCGCTCACTAGAATCTCTTCGCTAACTCGAAGCCTCCTGCCGATGCTTTATACAAACGGCCTCCTATGACCCACTGGCAAGTCTGTGCTGCATGTACTTTCATCTTTGCCCTTATGGATGAGCAAAAAGAAAACCTCAAGAGGTTCAGTGAATTTTCCACACTATGTAATGTGTGATGAAACCAAGGTGTGACCCAAGCTTGTCAAAGTGCAAAGCTCAGGAGCTTCCACTTTGATCTGCATCTGATGTAACCAGGAGTTTGCAACGTGGTATACAGAAGCCACCGTGAGGAGGGAAAGCACATCGTAGTAATAAGGGAAAGCTTGTTCAACCTTTTATCACCTCCCTTTGGTGTTCTTTTTAAAAAAAAAATGACAACAATAAACAATTGAACAAATTTTCCTTTTTGAAAAATTAATTTTAGCTGGGTGTGGTGACGCACGCCTGTAATCCCAGCACTCAGGAGGCTGAGACAGGAGGATTAGTGTGAGTTAGAAACCAGCCTGGGCTACAAAAGTGAGCTCTAGGCCAACCTGAACTGCATAGCGAGACCCTGTCTCAAAAAGACAAAAAAAAAAAAAAGAAAAATGAATTTTAAGTTAGATGATCACATAAATGTGCTTGCTTTAGCAGCCCACATACTAAAACGATCACATAAATATTTGGAAAATCCAAAGGTCTCAAAACAGAGATTTTTAAAACAAAGCAAGTGATGGATCTGAACAGACACAGAGGATTTCATTTGCCTCTCAGAATTCTCGGTGGGCTTCCAAAGGCCCCTTCAAGTGAAGGATAGAGAGCGGAGAACATAGGGAGGGAAATGTTGCCTCTCCCAGGCCCTCACCCTTCTAGTAACTCAGGTATCTGCTGCAGACTTCTGTAAAGGAAGGACTTCACAGGGGCTGCTTAGCTCCTCAGTGGGTTACTGCAGTTCAGAGGGAGGTTAGTGTAGTTTTCAAAAAAGGTTGCCACCTCCAGTCTCCCTTAACCGACCCTTCCAGGAGACTGACTATGGTACCCACAAGGATCACAGTTTTCGCTGGTCTCAAACTATTTTACTGGGGAGACATTTGTACATCAAACTCCATCTCTCCTTCAGCTGTGGCAGTTGCCTGCCAATCTGCCTGGCTGGTGCAGGGCCCAGCTATTTTGATATGAAAGAAGAGAGGAGATGGCTTTCTCCCTTTGTCTTCCCCTCTCCTCCCCTCCCCTCCCCTCCCCTTGACACGGCCACCCCCTCCCACATTGTACCAGCCATGTGGATTTGCTGAACAGGTCTGTAAAATTAATTATACTGTGAGTGCTTGGTAACCAATGAATTGTAAATTGTGCATTATTAAAACAGCATCAGAGCTCCGACTGATCTATTATTCTTTGGGGAATGAACAAAGATAAGGGCTTTATACATTTTAGAGGTCTTTCTTGCCACCTCGCAGCAGGCTTGGAGAAGAAATAGTAAGTCTGCTTTGTTTTCGTTTTTTTTTTTTGGCAAGTTGAATTAAATAGAATATTATTTTCCTGTTACTAAATTGGTCTGTATGTTATCACACGTCTGTTTGTAGAATCGAATGTGGCAGTAGGCACTCAATAAATGCTATTGCTAGGTGATTGTGATAATATGTATCCATATATGCTCATCCACAAAGGCAGCGCCTTGTCAACCCAATGTGAACGGGAAATAGATGACATGACACTGTGTCGTAACAAAATAAATGATGTTGATCTACTGCTTCTGTGCAGAATCTCCGAATTCAGAGCAAACAGGACATCAAAAAGCATCAGCTGAGGATGTGCTAGAGTCTCATGGCTTCCACTGAAATGGAAGAATCTGGAAGAAACAGTTTTTCTTGTCTCTTCCATCTCTTCCATGCAGCAGGATTACCCCTGCGAGTTGCTGGTGAGCCACTCTCCTTTTCCTGGACTATCTCCACCGGGCAGGATTGCTCAGCACCTTGCCCTGCCAGGAGGATTTCTCCCAGGCACACACCACACGGCTCTCCCTGGAAACTTTCACTTTCTGCAAATGACCCATCTGGGGGTCTCAGCTGCCAGGCAGCCAGTCGGCGCTGCCCTTACAAGCAGGCATGTTTGTGAAGGGAACTACAACAGGTCCCAGGCAAACCACAAGCCCTCCTGCTCCAAGATGAATACACGTCAACACCTCCACAGGAAAGAGGACTAGGCTATCCCTGACTGCAGTGCATAGAGCCCAAGTATAAAGATAAGCTCCTTGTTAAAAAAAAATTACTATGAAGTTTAAGAGACTGACAGCAGCACTTTGAGCTGTGCGACCACCTGTGTGCAAGCCCCTGGCAACAGCATAAACTATCCGCCCGGGAGTGGCACAGTACCGAAGGACATTCATCCAAGGGCGTATGAGGATATCTGGATTTTTGGGGCATTCTAACCTTCTAATGGTTTCACTGGGCTATCAGAACCTTTCTGCATATCTTCCACCAGGAGCAATAAGTGCCAGCTATTCTTCTTTTCATCAGAAGCTGCAGTAAGCTCCCTCCTCTGTCCTCATAGTTAGAGAGTGGGTATTCTTCATCTGGGGATACCATGGCAAGAGACTCTGATGGGGCATGCTGTCTTAGGGGCATGAGACAGTCAGAAAGATGCATGGACAGGCATCCAGATGCCATAGGACAATTGATAGGAATCTGTTTTCTAATAAGATTTGTTTTTAGACATCATCATGTGATGATTTTTTTCCCCCAGTGCTATCATGTTTCCACCTTTTCTTCCTCCAGCTAACTCCTGTGATTTCAAAGGATGATGGTAATCTTTCTTTCCATTTTACTTTTCAGAAACACATTTGTACCTGCTCTCTCATTAGAGAAGACGACCCGGGTTGTGAGGCCAGAGGGAAAGATGCTACCTGAGAAGGTGGGGACAGTGCCATGGCTTTTGGAGAGTGATGCATCACAGCAGAGAGCAGCTGGTGGACAGAGGCAGGAAGGAGGCTGGAAGCTTCTGGGTTGGTGGGCTGGGCCCAGGCCCACAAGCCTATCTTCTACAGGGGCTGCCCATGTGCCTGTGATCTGGCTACTCCTTCGAAGACCTTAGCTCCCTACTGTCCTGGGAGGGCACGTAGGATCAGCTGGAGAGGCTCTGGAAAGAATATTCTGGGTGCTTCCGTTTTTACCATCTTTGTCACAGGACTATCTGTGGGTACTTTGGAGTGATGCCTAAGTCAAGCCAGAGGGGCTGACCTTGTGGATGATGAGCTAGGAAAGGGAATGATTCACTGTAGGTGTGCTATGGGAACAGCCCCCATACTGGATGCATGGATAGGGAAGGATGGCACTTGTGTGGAGAGTGGAATACTATTCACCCTTTAAAAAAGAAAGAAATTCCTCCATTTATGACAACATGGAGAATGTTATGCTAAGTGAACTAGCTGGCTATAGAAGGGCAAATACTGTGTAATTATATCTGCATGTAGAATCAAAAAGCAGTAGACTTATAAAAGTAGAGACGAAAAGGTTGGCTGGGGAAAGGGGTGGGAGCAAGAAGATCTCAATCAAAGGGTACAAAGTCTTCAATTTTGGAGGTCTAACCTATCCCAAGATGACCAGACTTCATGGCATTGTATTGGACACTTAAAATTTGCTAACAGGGAGGTGTGGCATGTGCCTGCAATCCCAGTGCTGGGGAGGCTGAGACAGGAGGATCACAAGTCTGAGCTATACAATGAGTTCCTATAACAAAAAATAAAAATAAAAAGATTGAGAAAAAATAGCCACGAGGGTAAATCAGAAGCAGCTTACAACACACACACACACACACACACACACACACACACGATGTGAGGTGCTGGCTATGTTAGCTAGATTGTGGTGATCATTTCGCAATGTGTGTATATATCAAAACATCAAGATGGATACGTTACATTCTTTTTCAATTATAAAGGAAAAATAATCATGTCTCACCATTTCTTTGCTGTTTTAGAAAAATGAGTTTCATTTTCACCCAGAAGTACACTAGCGGGGAAAGAAGTACTCAAAGAGAGCTAAAGTACCATTCCACACAGAGTAGCCAGAGGATTGGAGCTGCCCTCTTGGGGAGAACTGCGGTCAGGCGAGAGGCCCCATCTCCGAGTGCAGTGCAGCCTAAAGTTCCATAGAGGGCAGCAGATAACTTGTACTGCCGGCAGCACCAGTCCAACACGTAACCTGAGGAATGCTAGCTGGGAAATTTGCTGGCTTTTCAAAACTCGCTCCATGCTAGAGCTCACTGGGCCAGAAATCTGCTTCTAGAACTGCCTGTTTAAAGTTGAAAGCAAATATTTGATTGGCAGGACCTAATGAGCTTCGGTGAGGTTGAGAAGCAAGGTAGGCATACCGCTCACCATGGCAGCCTCCTGTCACACAACATGCAGTTGGCACTGTCAGCCAGTGGGGGCCCAAGTATTGTCATTGACATTGTCGCAGAGTTGGGGGTCGAAAGGTTACTTGGGTGCGGTTGGTATCTTGTATTGGCTTCTACTGTTTGTGTGTAATGAGTGGAACCCTCTTCCTACCGGGTAAGTCCCACAGGATGTGGGAGAAAGCAGTTTTCTTTGGGATTATCCAGTTCTTCCGGAAGAAAGTTTGTAATAAGAAGGGCCTGCCTGTGTACTATGGGACTGGCATCTGGCGAAGCCAAGGTGTACGTGGGTACAAAAGACAAGCACGAGGTCTGGAGCTCTTAGGTTGGAAACGTGATCCTAGCCCAGCCCCAAAACATTACTTGGCAGGAGCTTACAGGTTCATGGTAATTGTGCTATATTTCTTTGTGTTCTCTAAATTATGAAGGCAGGAGTTATTTTTTTTTACTGATGTTTTGCATATCCTGAAATTAGAATTGCAAGGTGATGAAGAAATTGGTATTGTTTCTAGGGTCCCATAGAATCTCACCCTTGGAATTACCCCAGAGACCTCTTTCTTACCAGGGTTGCTGAAAAAAGTGATTTGGGGATATAAATCCTAAGTATAGCTTTCCCGAGAAGGACTTCTGTGTGCTCGGGTAGGGCAGGCAGTGACGAAAGTTAAGTTTGATTTTTTAAATGCATCCTGAAAGGATATTTCTAAGCTTCTGAGATCTATGGTAGACTTTGTTGGACTTGGTTTTAAGTCACTGTGGTCACTCTGGACTTCAATTAAAAGCATATTAAAGTCATTTCCACTCAGCAAGGAAGCATCAGAATGTGTATGCAGTTGAGAAGATGTGCCGGGTGTGGTGGCTCACGCCTGTAATCCCAGCATTCGGGAGGCTGAGGCAGGAGTATTGGTGCGAGTTCGAGACCAGCCTAGGCTACAAAAGTGAGCTCAAGGTCAGCCTCAACTGCATAGCGAGACCCTGTCTCAAAAAGACAAAAAAAAAAAAAAAAAAAAGAGAGAAGATGTGACCTCTAATAGATGAATCTTATTTACTGGAAAGCAACTTTGATTTCTTGAAAAAAAAAAAAAAAACTGAAACTGTTTTTTTAATTTTTTTAAACTTTATTCATTTATTTGTTTGTTTATGTCACGGCCGGTTCACCCTGCCCTGCATTGGGGCTGGCCTAGCTTGTGGCACCAGGGATCGAACCTCTGTCCTTGAGGTTGCCTAAGCTTGCCTAAGCAGGTGCTTTAGACCGCTGAGCCATCTTGCCAGCCCTGAAAATATTCTTTAGTCCATCAAGAAGTAAGACTATTTTTAAACTGTAAAGAGTTTCCATTACGATTTGGGAAAATGCTCATCACCTTCTTTTTTTTTTTTTTTCCTTGTTGTAACCTCAAAATGACCAGATGCTATACTGCCTACATGTACACCTGATGCTAGATAAAGCATTTCTGAGAGACATACCCTAAAATTTGGGGCATATTTACTATTAAACAATTACTACAGAGCCAAGTTAATCAGTCCCTTTATAGATGTTGGCAAAAGAAAATTCCCTTCGTATGTATAGTAATAAAAACCAGACTTGGCAGGAGCTTACAGGTCTATGGTAATTGTGCTATATTTCTTTGTGTTCTCTAAAATATGAAGGCAGGAGTTATTATTTTTTTTTTTACTGGCATTTCACATGTCCTGAAATTAGAATTGAAAGTTGATGAGCAAGTTGATAGTGTTTCCAGGGTCCCATAGGATAATCAAGGGCTTCGGGGAATTTGTAAGAGATCTTTGGAGTCTACTCATAGAATGTATAGTCCAGAGTGATTATCAAGTCTTTCACCCTCAAAATAACTCTAGACAAAAAGATTCATGTCTCTTTTCTGGAGCATTGGTCTCTGGAGGCTCTCCCTCTCCCCCCTAAAAAAAGAAAAGTCTCATTCACTTAGGAATATAGCTCTCTGAGGACTAAGTGTAGTCAGTCTTCAAATTACAAGGGCAAAAGGAGCAGCTGCATTTGTAGAACTTTTATAGGAGAAAATGAACTATAAGATAAAAGAAATATAGGTGTTAGGACAAATAAAAAGTTTTAAAATGAAGCCAACCTTAGCATAAAAGCCAAAAAAAAAAAAAAAAAAAAAGAGTATAAGGGACAGGAGAACTGAGAGTACAGGTAATAGCACAAGTGATTCTACAGTGTACTGAACATGACATGGTGTCCTTGGTGACTCACTAGAAAGCCTGGGTCTTGCCAGTGTCTGACCCTTTCCTTAATATGTCCCACAAAGGGCACATTTAAAATTTTGCAGACTCATTGCCTCATTAGTAAAATGAGAGGATTTGATTTTCCTTTACAATTCTATTATTTTATGATTCACTGAAGTACTGTAATCAACATCACAAATTCTCAAGAGCCAGGAGATAGCTCAGTGGCATAAGCACCTGCCTGGCAAGCCCAAGGTCCTAAGCTCGATCCCCAGTACCAAAATAGAGAAAAAAGAAAGAAAGAAAGAAAGAAAGAAAGAAAGAAAGAAAGAAAGAAAGAAAGAAAAGAAAAGAAAAGAAAAGAAGAGAAAAGGGAAAACCACCATAAACTCTCCAATATTGGTTTTTCTGTCCTGAGCTCAGTGCATCTCTGCTTTAGCATATGGGGAATCATAGTTACCAGGTATCACTTTCAACATAAATTAGAACAAGTACACCATGATGAATGGTTCACATGTTATGCTGCTTTTGACCTCTACCTGTTCCTCCCATATCACTTGGAGTGCTAAACTGAAGTCTAGTTTTGTCCTTGGTTTTCAAAATTGTTTCTCTCCCAGGAGAAGGCGAGCAGGGTGGCCAGGTGGCTTCCCCTGAATCTGGAGTTCGCTCCTATACCTCATCTTAGGCCTCTGGTTCTTAGCCAGTGATCAGAAAATAGATCAGAACAGAAGCAAGCATTCCACCTGGCCAGGGTAAGAGCAAGATCCACAGACAGCCAGCCACTCTCCAATTTCCTGCAGGCTACCACCTGTGTTCTGTGGCCTTCTTGCCACTGCAGGTCTTTCCTGTTCCCCCTTGCTCTCTCCTGAAATCCTTCTTCTACCACCAGCATTTATGGCCTCCATGTCTTTTGTGTGCAGGGTTATTCTGGAGAAAAAGAAATAAAACGGAGAATGGTTTCTGCAGTGAAAAGGTGTACTTGGTCTCCTTGAAATGTTTGTGTACTTGTAAAATCTTTATCTCTAATATTGAGTGAACACATACACACACACACACACACACACACACACACACACACACACACACACACTCCTCCTCTGTTCTTTTAACCTCAGGTTCATACTGAAGCATCCAAATTCACTCCAAGCATTTCTACTCCTTTTCTTTCAGCAAACACAGGATAAGAAGAAAAACAAAAACAGGAATGGGTAGAGGAAAGGAACCAAAGTGTACCAAGCAGCCTGTGTGCCTGGCAATGTGTCATGGCTTTGCACTCAAAGACTCTTATTGTTAAGAATTATGTCCTCATTGGAAGCAAAAGTTAAAATAAGGCCCAGAGTGGTTAAGTAACTTGCCCAGAGAAGCACAGAATCAGCACAAAATCTAATTCTACAGACTTACTGATTTATTCCTTTTGAATTTGATTTATTTCCATTTCAACTTTGGAAAAGTTAAGACTATGCTTTTATTCCATGGCTTTTCAATTCATAAAAATTATATATAATTCTATTAAAATTAAATATATTATATGAAGTTAGAGTACTATTGTGCCACGTCCTTATTTTACACGTCAGTAGTATTTTAGTATCTGAAAGTCATGGATTAGGACAATTCTGAAGCAAATACAATAGTTCGGTTAAGACCATTTAATCTATTTTTCTACATCGTATTATAGGAAGTTCCTTAGGATGATTTAATGCACTGGGGAAAATGAAATGGTTTTTTTTCCAAGTGTGTTTTCCCTAAAGAATTCCTTTACTACGAAAGCTCTCCTGCTCACCGTCGCCCACACAGGCGTCCATTCCTCCTCCAGACACCCTTGGGGTCATCACGTGGAAGTAGTGAGAGAAGGGAATGATTTGGGATGAAGTACAAAAGCGTGAACATTCTTTTAGGATTTTTAAAGAGAAAATAATGGGATCTGATATGGAAACAAAGTGGGTCACTGCGAGTCCTCTAATGCACAGCAAGATGGCGTGAAAGCCAGAAGACTCAGCCCTTGGCCCTGGACTGTCCCAGGAAGCCCCCTCCAGGGTCTTGCTATGACCACTTCCCTTCTGCCCCTAGCCGCCATTGTTGCCCTGACCTCCTGTGGTGCTGTGGTGACCTCTCCTTTTTTACTTCATTAGAGCTCCAGGGAAATTAGAAATGAACATCAAAAAGTAGGAAAAATGTCCCTCATGGTTTAAACCTATATATCATTTTATGTCTTTATTACACTGCTTCTGCAACTAGGGGTTCCTAGGAAGCTTGCTTCAGATTTATCAGGGAAAAACAATACAGTGCAGATTCCTGAACTCTACCCTAGACTTGATGAATCACGAGCTCTGACTTGGGGTAAGAGAAGGAGTGGAATTTAGGAGGTGATAATTTAAGAATCCCTCTAGATAATTTTATGTGTACTAAAATAACCATTGTCTGACAAGATGTTTCCATATATGTTGCATTCCTTTCACCTTTCCCAAACTCTTAGAAGCTGGGTTATTATTAAATATTTACTTTACACCTGAGACAACTGGAACATGGAAAAGTAACTTATCTGAGGAGACGCAGCTAGGAAGCTGCCCCCTTCTGGTCAGACCCGGAGTCTTCTGGTTTGGTCTGGCAGCTGGCTAGCCTTCTCCACAACGTGCCCCTTCCATAGACTGGAGGGAGAGGTGTGTATGCATGGAAGTGATGGGGCGAATCTGGAGCAAACCCAGGTTGGAATTCTTTCACTGACCATGCATCTGTTGTTGTATTTTAAACTTCATCAGGAAGCTCCAGCTCACATGGATATTCATCTATGGATTTTTTATTTTCCTAGAATTTTTTAATACATTCTTCATTTTACTTTTAGGCATATTATCCATTTTGAGAAGCTTTTGTGAAAAATATAAGATCTGCCTCTAAGCTTTTTATTTTATTTTGCAGGTGGACATTTAATTCTTCTAGCATCATTTGTTAGGAACACTGAGTGACATTTGCTTCTTTGTCAAACAGTTTTGCACTCCTTGATCCTTGTTTTAAAAGGACACTCTCTCTCTCCCTCCCTCTCTCTCTCTGTCTCTCTCCATCTGTGTCTCATCTGTCTCTGTCTCTCTTTCCCATCTCTGTCTCATCTCTGTCTCTGTCTCTCTCTGTCTCTGTCCTCCCCCATCTCTGTCTTATCTCTGCTGATCTCTGTCTCCCTCTCCTTTCTCAAGGCAGCTAGATCAGTTCAGCATTTCTACTATTTGCTTAAGATTTGTGCCACACCTTTTTTTATTACCCTTGGTAAGAAATAACATTGAGACAGTTTCAAAACATGTTAGCAGAACCACCATAATAATTGATACAATGCATTTTGTTATCTTCATAGTAGTTGTTCAGAGTATAAGATGCAGACATGGTATTTCTAAACACTATTGGTACAAATATTTATTCTCATTGAATTAAGAGAAAGTAGTTGCATATAGAGAGCCATAATCCATAATAGTAGTGGGTTATTGGCAGAACTGGCAATGTCGGAAGCTGTTGACTTGAGTCTTCTATAGCTCAGCATACTAATCTGGCTTTACTTTTTATGCCTCGTGGTTAAACTTTTCTGCTGGGTGGTTAAGGCCAAGTTAAAGCAAGGCCTGTATAACAGAACGTGTAACTTCTGTATCTGACATGTTCAGTCAAATCCCCTCAGGATTTACCTTGAAACCATGTACAGCGTTTTGTAGAACTTTGGTCAGTGTCAGCCATCTGGGTGAGTCATGGCCATTGCTTGACCAGTTTGCTCTCTGTGAAAGCCTGAGAGAATGTTTTCTCTCTAGGTGACTCTCCACAACCACACTATGCATCATCGACCTCTTTCCTTTGTGGCTTCATATTCCCCTTGATCAGAAAAATTGGGAAACCACTATTATAGGATGTTACAGCACAGGTTCTCTTATGTCCTGAGTCCTCACTGATCTTGAAGGGCTGGAGCCAAAATATTGGCTATCCTTGTAGCCCTTCTTTTTTCTCTAACTTTATGGTCTGTAAACTTAGGTTCTTAACTCTTCAGAAGAGAAACTTGTGATACTATTATTTTATAACATAGGTACTTGAACTTATCATCACTGTCTTTCTAAATATTAAATGCCTTAGACAACATGGAACTGGTATTTTCCATCTATCACTGATATTCTAATAAATCCCTATAGACTGTGATTAAAAACATTTTACACAGAAATTTAGAAATCTAAGCATATGCAGAATTGTAGCAGGTCAATCCTATGGCATTTTTCCTTGTCTCTTTTTCTCTTCAATTACCCCTTTTTGTTTTCTTTTAAAACATTTACTTGAGAGAGAGTATAGCAGTAACTGAAATTACATTAGAAGCAGCACACATTTAGACGACCAGAATGACAAATATTCCAAACGTGGTTTTAGTCTTAACATGTTGCTACTCTGAGTGTCAAAAACCTGTTGAAGATTATTAGGACCATTATCTTATTCATGCTCTGTACATAAGTGCATGGTGTTTCCCCTGCCAAGTTTCCTAACTTTTCTGCATGCTTTCTCTTTGTTGTTTAATCCTTAAGTTATTCATTCTCATTCAGCTGTGCTATGCCTTTTTCCTTTTATTTCTTCTTTCATGTCCTTACACTAGGGAGACTATATGATATTTACACATGTGGGTCTGGTTTATTTCATTTATGAGTATATCTTCAAGATACATCCACTTATATATGAAGTCTGCTAGTTTATCATTCTTTATAGCTGAATAATATTCCATTGTATAAAAACACATCTTTTTCAGCATTCTTCAGATGATGTGTGCCACACCTTTTTAAGAAAGAACATGAGTCAAGCTGTAGATTAGAACACAGAACAAGATAAATCACTGAAGAGTAAGCAGGAATGGAATCTGTCCACACTGAGTTTTGTGATTCTATTTAGAAATAGAGAAACTAGGGTTAGGACCTGACTCTAGCACTTGAATTTTGAGCTTGGGTCTCCTTCACTGGAAAGAAAAGGAATGTTCTAAGACTTTGTTCCAGTTTCTAACCATACAGCCCCACCAGGCCCCAGGAAGGTAGCAACAACTAAATTGCTTCCCCATTCAATGTAATGAACTGTCTGTTCTTCAGGACTGGGTCATGGGGATCGGCCCTGTTGATTGTGGGTGATTTATCCCACGACTTCTCACCAGGGCGTAAGAACAGAAGTCAAAGTCGCACGTATGCGCATGCATGCACATATACAGACACACACACACACACAGAGAAGTGGCCACACAATTCTGCCCACTCTCCACTCCTCTCCACACCTGCTGCATGCACACTGCTCACCGCCTGGCATCTTCAGACACCACCTTGTCTCTGTTTTCTCATCCTCACTGGGGTCAGCAATGCCTGCCTCTTCCTCTCATAAGGATCTGCTCTTCTCTTTCTTTCTCAGTCTGAGCTCTCCTTCCAACTCTGCATGAGACTGATTCATTCTCAAGAATGTACAGCTTATCTGTTTTCCATGACTGAGGCAGCCAAAAGCTTTTAAAGATAATGGAAGCCTCTCAATACAGTTTTGAGCTGCAAAGAATTTGGTAGATTTGCTGGTACAGGGCGTTACAGGAATGTTGTGCTAGTACTTGTGGTGTGGAACCTCAGAGGGTGAGGAATTGACCAGGAGCATAGTCATAAGAAAATAATTATAATATAGTGTTCAGGTGGTGGCTATTTTGAGAGGAGATAAATCAAATAATTTTTTGCAGAAGAGGTAGCAGTTGAGCTTGCAAGGTGGTTGCCGGTTTAACAATTGCCAAGCCTGGCAGTGTCTGGGGCTCAGACAGGAGTGACACCACATGCAAAGGACAGAAGCAGGAAAGAACAGACTATTTGGGCTGTGGAGAGGTTCGCTTTTACCCACAGATGGACAAGTTGACTCAGCTGGTTTGCCTGGCTGGGCAGGCGGCCTCTGTCCCCCACCCTCGTTGTTTCACCTGCGTCATTCCTGAGACTGCTCCCTTCTTTCTGCACAGGAAATCAATCATGCTCTGTCAATACTAGAAAGATAAGTATGCTTTGCTGTCTAAAACACACAGGACAAGATCTTGGGTGAGCTTGAAGTGAGTAGAAGAGAGAAAGGGCTGGTGGAGAAAGACTCTGAAAGGGCCATAGGTTCGGGTTGTGGGGGCCTTGCATGCTGGACTGTGCCCCTTAAGCAAAAGGTGAGCTGTGGAGGAATGACAGGGTCAGACTCCCGGAAGACAGAAAAGAGGAAGAAAGATGAGCCTGAGAGACCCAAGTGCAGAGGCACAGTTGGCACGGCCCAGGCTGGAGTGGTAGTGATCTAGGAGGCTGCGGTGGGTGCGGAGGGAGCTTGCACAGGGACTTCTGGTCCCAAGGGAGCAGGATAGAACAAGACAGGAGCAAAAGCAGTTTCCTAGATTTCTGATCTGATGACACATTCCATTAGCCAAGATAAAGAATGCAGAGAGTGAGGGTTTGGGGAAGACCATCAAATCTTATTTTGAACTAATTGCTTTTTTCAAAAGTGCCAAGGAGCACAGGACAGTTAGATCCAGCGGTTTTGAGGGTAGACTGCAACAGAGTGCAGATGAAAGGGTGAGGAGCAGCCGAAGACACTACGAGGCTGTCTAGGATGTCCTTGGAGTTGGACAAATATTCTACAGGACACCACAATACAAGTAGAGAAGTATCATCCATGGTCTTGCACATTGGAAAGCCAAGGTAGCAGGTTCAATGTGCGTGAAGAGAGCTTGTAAGAATTATTGTGGAGAGCAAGGTATAAAAGTTAGCCTGTCAGTTGATGTCTGTGTCTCAAGATTTGTCTGAAGTTTGACATAAGAAGGAGAACTTCCTGCCTTTTATTTTTTCTTGAGATCACTTATGAGCATACAACCAAATTCCAGGGTGTGCTAAACATGACATTAATTACCAGTTCCTCTTTTTTTTTTTTTTTTAAACCCTGATTTATACTTTAAAATATCATGGTTGTTTATTAACAGTCCAAAAAATGGAAGTTACGTTGTAGTGGAGATATTTAATCTTAGAAATTAGAAAGTAGAGAGAATACAAGAAAGTTAATATGGTTACTTAGCTTTTAGAATAAAATTCCTTTTGAAAGGTAGTTTTCTGAATATTGGCTACTTTGGGTTCGCACACCCACAACTACAGTCTCTCGATCAACTGATAAAAGCTCATGAAGAATGGAGTAAATATTTAAGAAAATACGTTAAGTATTTAAGAAAATGTTTAAAATATTTAAATAAATATTTAAGGAACATGAATTTGCATGAGGAACTGTAAGACAGTAGGACTTTGAAAATTAAACTCTGGCATAAAGATAAAAGGCTTAAAATTTGATCTTAATATGTGTGTCAATGGTGCTAACAGGCGTTTTCCCTTTTGTGTGTGTGTGCGCAGGGTCTCACTCCATAGGTCAGGCTTGTAGTGATCCTCCTGTTTTCAGCCACCACACCCAGACCGTATCACTTGCTCAGCACCCCCGGGGGATGGGGCCAGCTTGGAATGCAGTGCCAGGGATTGATCCCTGGCCCCTGTGCTTACATAAACCAGTGCTTAGTCTGTTGAGCTATCTTGCCAGCCCTAACAGGCATCTTCTATGAAAAAGAACTGTGGGACAGTAATTAGAAGCAAATAATGGTGTCTTGTTTCATTAGGAATTTGCAAAGGGCTGGGGAGATAGCTCCATGGCACAAATGCCTGCCTGGCAAGTGCAAGGTTGTGAGTTTGAACCCTGGTCCCGCAAAAAAAAAAAAAAAAAAAAAGGAATTTGCATATTTTACTAACACTATGTAATTTTTTTAGAAAGTGCCTATTTAAAGTGTAGGATTTCAGGTGCAAGTGGATTCCTATAGAATGATTCTCTTTAAACATCTGAAATTCAGTGCTTCTTTAGTCATCTTTTAGCCAATACATTTGGTTCCTCTTTCCCCAGAAATTAAGGTGTTTACCCTTTTATGGCTTCAGAGGGGCTTTTCAAATTAACTTCCATTTTTACAGCTGTCCTTGGACTTGCATGTGTGAATTTACTATGCAGACTTAGGAGTGATGGAACCAACTTTCACAGCCTCACTGCTGAACAGCCCTGCTTTTGGCAAGTGCAGAAAAAGCCTTAGCAATGTGGTTTAGACCTTGGTTTTAGCACTTAGGTGAAATTTTTTAGAAGCCAGAATATGAATCAATGTGAAAGAGGCATTTGAATATAAAATGCATTTGTGAATTTCATTCAAAATTCGGAGCATTTTCAATTACATCTACCCAACTGCAGGTTGTCTCCCATGGAGTGGACAGGAAGTTGGTCTTTTTGTAATAGTTTTCTTCATCCTTTAAGGTATCAGCTGAATCAGTGTTCTAGGTAGAGCTGTAAGTAAAAGTACAATCCAAAAAACCTGGTGGGCAATGGTTTTAATGAATAAAGCGAATGTTTTAGCAAAATGTCATGGGTTATACTTGCAAGGAATCATCTGGGGCTAAAGAATACCTACTGAGGGCAGCCCTCTTAAAAATTCATTCTGAGGTGGGGAAATTCATTTCCTGGTCTCACAAAACAGCAAGGGGAAGCTTTTCCTTCCTTCTAACTGGAGGGCTTAGGGTTTGGTTGGCCCTGAGACCCAAGGGCTATCCAGGCTGATCAATGTGTATATAATTAAAGTGTGCCCACCAGAAAGCGAATGCGTTTTATTTGGCTCTACACTACTGTGAAAGAATTCTGTCTCTTGCATGTACTTTAAAAAAAAAAAAAAAAAAAAAAAAATCTAGCTTTCCCTAGACATCATCCTGCTGCCTTCTTCAGGATCATTGCTTCCTGTCGCAAGAGACGCTGAAGCTCAGAAGCATTTTCCTTTCAGCTAATTTTCTTTCTGCTCATAGCACCATTTCTAAGCCACATTCTCATCACATGATAAGAAACCCTGTAAAAAACGGAGGCGCTCCATCAGGAGGACCATTTCTGAAAATTAAAAATTGCGTAACTCAGTAAAAGTCAATTAAAAACCACAAACTTCAGAACCTTTTGCTCAGTGTAGATTTATTGTTATCTAAGACATCTAATACAACAGATTTGGGGGCTGAAAAATTGAAAAAACTTTTTAAAAATGCAGTTAAAGCTTGACAATAAACTTCAGTAGGATTTATACAATATCAAAGTAAGACTTGTTTGAAATGAAAAATTATTTTTTTCTCTTTTAACATGCAATGTCGGGAATCTTATAATCACCTTAGAAATAATATCCACTGTACAGAGTAATTATTTTCCATTTTCCTTGTGGGGCTTTAAATGAATCTTAATCTTTGGTTGTGCCCATGTGTTGAAAGTCTACAAATTAAATGAGAGAAAATCAGAATTTATTTTTCCTTTGTGAAACTACTTAAATAACTAGAATAAGAGTTTTGGTTATCTAGTTGCTTGGTTAAGGAACATGTTAACTAGGATGTACTATCATATACAAGTGCGTTTCATTTTTTAAAAAAATAAACACTAACTTTCTTTAGAGACATAAAATGCTGCTTCAGTGGCCAAGGGGAAAATTTCAACTCTCTAAAACTAGTATCTTTAACACGTCTCTTTCGGTGGTTTTTCATGCCTCAACTACAAATTTAACGAGCAACATTTATCTTCAAAAATCAAAAATATTTATTTGCTTGTTTTGAGGTTCAGAGCCCACCAGTGTTAAGTTTTAAACTCTGCTCAGAAGCTTAGGTAGGGCTCAGCGGTCAGGCGTAACAAATGCTCGGTCCCAGCTAACAGTGCCCACGTGACATGCTTCCTACTGAAATTAAACTGCCAGATAAAAAGGAGGAATTGTGCCCTTTTTAATAACAAAGAATGCAGTCGTTAGAATTCTCCAGATTTGGAATTCCAGCAGTGTTCTAGTGCTTCCCTCTTGATGTGTGACAAGAATGAAGAGTATCTAAAATAAACATAAATCTCATTTAAATAAGCAGCCCTTCAACTTTGTGAGGTTCAACATCAAATAGAACAAATTCTCAAAACCCAAGGCCAGTAAAATATCAAGAGCTGAGAGGAAAATATGGTAGAAGCAGGACAGATTTTAAATGCTTTGACTGATCTTAACCTAGTGCATTAATTTTGTTCATTTCTGTTGAGACTTGCCACTTCAGCTGACTACTAGGGACTATGATATTTCATATTCAAATATTTGACTTTGACCTCATAAAAAGTCCCCTGGGTCTATAATACTTTTATTCTTGTATAATCTGAAACAAATCCTTTCCTCCTAAAAACCAAACAGAACACGTTACGCACACAGCTGAGTATTTAGAAAGCACCCAATTAAATCCAACTTAATTCCCTTACTCTAAAAATTCCATCTAGTTGGCGTATAAAGGACCCATCTCATCCAATGTATAATATTCACAAGCCCTGATGGTCCTATCTAACCTGTCTTGAGATGGGTCCTTCAAAAATGTTTCAAGGTTTTAAAGAAATGAGACCAGAAATCACAGTATAAGGCTGATAAATCTACTTTAATTCTCACATGTAAAAGTTACACATCACAAGAGATTGACAGTAGCTTAGTGGTAACTGACATAGCTATAGTGAAAATCACTTTCATAAAAAAATAATCTAGATGCGGTCATCAGAATTTTTGGTCTACTTAATGTTTGAAGATCGACTTTTATCCCTGCTTGAAGGATTTGCCATTATGCCTTCTTTTCTCCCACTGTCGCCTATTAATTAATATTCTTTGGAGGAAGGAAAGCAGAAAATGTTCATTTCCAAGAGTTTGTCCTTTGGTAGCAAGCAGAGAACATTTTTCATTTGTATGACTTAAATAATCTGTACAGATATGAAACTTTGTGACATTATGCTTTAGTGTAAACTGAAGAGTGACAATTTTTTTTTTTTTCACTCTGATAAAACAGCAGATTTTGTAAACTCCTTAAGGATCCAAGCATTTCCCCCCTCTGGTTGCAAAGTCATTCAAATCCATCTTGACCTCAGTTAAAAAACAAGACAATAAAATCCCAAACACAATATATTACACTATAAAACCCTGTACTTAAAAGCCGATGGTAAGGTATATTTTCAACATATACACTTCAAATACAAAGATTCCAATCTAGGTTAAAGAAAACACATTTGCATGGACTCAAACAAGTTTATTGTGATTAAACATCTCATGCCTTCATGCAAGATCACTACCTATCGCTGTTAACTCTAAGTTTATTGGGCAAAACAAAAACAAATTAAAAGTAAGGTCAAACAGAAAAGACATTCACAATATCAACAGCTCTGCAATTGAGCTGGAAAATCATTTTCCAAAAGAAATATTCCCATAGATTAAAAAAAACACACGCATAATATTTACAAAAAATATTTAATTAAAAATATCTTATAATTACAGTAGTCTATTAAAGCATATACTTTCTCACACTTATAGAACATCTCTCTATATATACATGGTATGAAACGTCACTTGGTTATCTATACAATATGTAACATCCTTGCAGAGAAAAGTTCCCCACCCCGTTATAATCATCTATTTTAAACAATAGATGTAAAAAAAATATCTACAATGCTCTGGGGTATATTAGTAAAGCTTCAAAACAAAAATTGCGCTCCTCGGTCACAAAGTAGCCTTCTAAAGGAAGATTTACTCTTGATCTTCTATTTATCAGTCCTGTCACACTCAAGCTTGAAAGTTTAACTGCACCTCCAGAAAACACAGAAATGTACAATTCACAGAGGTTATAAATGAAGAGACAAAAGAGAATACGTACGTAGAACGTTTATGAACGTGCAAAAAAAAAAGATGGAGAGTTGTTTTTTTGTTTGTTTTTCCTCTCCCTCTCTCTTGGAATGATGACCAAAAGGTTTCTAGATTTGCTGATTTTTTTTTTTTTTTTTCCCCCTTTCCTCCGGTGGCTTTCCTCTACCGTCTGCTCTTCCCCCTCCCTCTCTAGAGCTCCTGGCTCGGGCTCTGGCGGCCGCACACCTGTGGAAGAGGAATGAATAGAGGGGGTGTGTGAACCTTCTCGCTGCAGACTAACTGGCGCCACCGATCAAACTCAAGACATGCTTGATCAACAACCCAAAACAAACCGCCGGGTCAGACAACAGCCGCAGCCCTCGCCCGCGCCAGGCGCCCGGGAGGCCGAGGCGGCCGGGAAGCTAGGCGAAGGGACCCACTGTGCGTTCCCTTTGTGGGTGTCGGACCGTGCAAGGACACATCGGGACAGCTTCCTGGGCCACCAGACGCCCTCCCACAGGGGCGCAGGACAGGGAGGAGGGCAGGGCACGACCCCCGCCCACCCAGAGAGAGGCACGGGCGAACGCTGCCCCTTCGCCTCCGAGTGCGGCCCGAGTTCGAAAGTGAAGCCAGGGTTCACTAGCTCGCCGGGTGGCAGCGTGAATGGACGTGTCCACCTACTCTGGAGTTTACAGTGGGGGCCAAGAACGCGGCGGAGGCGCGTGGCACCGGAAGCCCCCGGAAAGGGGCGCCTGGCGACCGGGAAACGCGCGCGCGCTCACCTGGACAGTGCGGCTCAGCGGCACAGAATGCTGTCGCCCTGCTTGTTCACCGCACCGGCCTGCAACAGCAACCAACGCCGAGGGAGAGGTTAGCATGCTCGCGAGTCTGGAGAGAGCGCCGACGCCCCACCTCGTCGGCAGCCGGGGATATGGGGTAGGGGGTACCCGCCGAGGAGCCGCACGGCGGGGGGCGCACGGCCCGGGGCCCGCCCCGCGCGCTCTCCAGACCCCCAATGCCCAGCGCCGGAAGGAGGGAAGGAGGGGCTGTCACGCTGGCCGGAGAGGAGGAAGGGAGCCCTCGGCCCGCTGCCCGCCCCGGCCGCGCGGGACCTCTCACCGGGTCGGTGTTGAGCGCCGTGAGCGGGGTCCGCGGTGGCGCAGCCGGACAGGTCCCCGCCGGGAGGTGCGGAGGCGCAGGCGGGGGCGGCTGTCTGAGCAGAGCCGGGTGCGTCTCCAGCGCGAGCTGCAGGTCCAGGATGTAGTCGATAACGTGCTGCAGGATCTCCACTTTGCTGACTTTCTTGTTGGGCGGGATGGTGGGCACCAGCCTGCGCAGGCGGCTGTAGCAGTCGTTCATATCGCACTGCAGGCACAGCGCCGGCTCGTCGGCCGCCGCCTCGGCCCCCTTGCAGCGCGCTGCCGCGGCCGCCGCGGAGCCGCCCAGGTTGTGGCCGTGCTCGGCCAGGCAGCGCAGCGCCAGCTCCCCGCCGCCGCAGCCCGACGGCGCCTTGCGGCCCGAGGGGCGCACCGGGCTCACCGCCTTCATCGCGCGCGCTCTGCGCCCTGCGCAAGTGGATCCGCCGCGGCGAGCGAGGCGGGCAGGCACGCTCCGGGCTCCCACCCGCGGCCGGCTGCGCTCCCCTTGCCCGCGCGCTCGGGGCACCGCGGCGTTTCCGGCGGCCGCAAGCTCCTCGCCCACTGACAGGAGCGTCGCCCGGGTTCTGCGAGAGGTCTCTGATCAGTGGCTGACACCTGGCCCCCAACCAAAAGGCAAGAAAAATCAAAACCACCGGGGGTGGGAAAAGTAGCCCACCCAGGTCCCCGAGTCACTCCTTTCGGAGCGCAGACTCAGTCGGGTGGCTGTCGCTGCCGCCGCGCGCCCCTCTAGCCCGAAGACCGCCCGCCCCGCATCGGGTCCCCGCCGCGCCTCCTCCACTCCGCGCTCCGCGAGCCGCGCAGCTGTATTTATAGGGCCGCGCGCCCCGGGGGCGGGGCCTGCGTGCGGGCCGGCTCCCGGCGCCTGCGGAGCCCTAGAGCCGAGCCGGGCTGGGCGCGCGGGCGTGCGCCGAGGGAGGTGGCGAGGGCGGGGGCTCCGGGCGGTGCTGGGAGGCGGGAGCGGGGCCACCCGAGTGCAAGGATGGGCGGGGGTCGGGAGTGGCCAGCCAATCAGGAGGGCAGTGTCACCTCAGGGAACTCCGCTCAGACCAATGGGAAGGGCACCCCATTTCGTCAACGCCAGGGGTCGCGGCTCTGAGAATGGAGACCTGGGTGGGAGCCGAGCCAGGATAGAGTATGCTCTGGGGAGGGGAGAAGCGAGAAGTTCCTGCGAACAACTGCGGGAATGCGCGCCGCGATTCTCTCCTCCGGCCTAGGCTGCCGGCGGGCGCTGGGCCCTACCCGCCGCCGCTGCTGCCCAGCGCCTCTAGCACGCCGCCCAGGACCCCGACTCGCTGCATGCCCGGATTCCTAAGCCTTAAAACAGACTGGTTGTTCCAGGAGGCGCGTTCTTTCTCCCATTTTCCCCTTGGCTTTATTATTCGCCTTTTCACAATTGCGGAAACCATAATGATGGGATGACATGTGTAGTCTTTCCTCTTTTCTTTCTTTTTTTCTTTCTTTCTTTCTTTCTTTCTTTCTTTCTTTCTTTCTTTCTTTCTTTCTTTCTTTCTTTCTTTTTCTTTCTTCCTTCTTTCCTTTCTTCTTCTTCTTTTTCTTCTTCTCCACCTTCTTTTCCTTTTCCTCCTCCTCTTCCTTTTCCTCTTCCTCATCCTCGTCACGAAAGCTTAGCAAAAAGAATGTAGAATCGAATGCAGTATCTTTTTTTCCTTTATGTTGAATAGACATGTAAATAAAACAAAACCGTGGGCACGTTTTCCTTTTACCCATCTAGTTGCAAAATTGGGCTGAAGAAATGGCATTGCACATAAATGACAGCACGTAAACATTACAAATGCATGTACACAGAGTGTTTAAAATTGCACACATAACGTTCATCTGTTCTATGTAAAATTCATACCTGTAACTTGATTTAATACATTCGGCACAGCTTCACGTCTTAGTGTACCCCGTTTTAAGTGAGATGGTATTTAAATGAGAATCCTGTCTCCCGCTCCGCAACAAAGCGTCTGTGTTAAGATTTCTAACAGCAGTGCGGTCCTTCAGGGGTTCCTGTAAACTGCACAAGGAGCTCTGGTGGGAAGTTGTGTGTAGCCTTCAAGAAATAAGTGAGCCCTTTGTTTGACAAATGTGTGTAAGAGCTCTTGGGCAACGAGGAAATGAAATGTCAGCACTTATGGCACTCTACCCTCCCACCTTTAGGCACCCTCGCAGGCGAATTCACACTAGAATTTTCTTCTTTGAGTGCATCATGTGGACTGGTGCTTTCGTTTCCTTTGATAATTAAGCGAAAGAGACCGTGGACCTCAGTTCCTCAAGGGTTCCCCCTGTAGGGACTGCCTTTTCTCCTGCTCTGCCACAACTGAGATGCCTGCGCCTGGCAGGTATGCTGTGGAGCCGAGCCTGTAGGATGATTGCACTAGTATCCCCAGAGCAAATTCCTTTTTCCTGATGAAATGAAGAGCAACTTACTGCTGCTTTCCCAGGCAGATGCAATAATCTTCCCGTCTTTTAATCCTCACAGGTCACTGCCTCTAACAATTATTTAGAAACAAATGTCTGTCCATTTTCTTATTGCTTATATAATGTCCAGGCAAACTTATCAAGAAAATCAGAATTATAAAACCCCAAAGGCGGATTTTCTTCTAAAGCCAGGCTTAATTTTATGCATTTTGAGATTAATATAAATATACACAGGGAGAATAGTATAAGTTTGGATTGAAAGTTTGAGGTATGAACCCCAGTGGGCTATCTTAGAAACTATGTTGTTACCAGAAATGATAATGATAAATGGATACACGTACAGATGTTTAGTGCTATTGATTCTCATTTAGAGTCTAAAAACTGTTTCCAAAGGAGAAATACAATTTTTCCCTCTTTGGTGAGATTTAACTATGTTAATATAATCAGGATAAATCCACGTTCACGTTTCAAAATCTTCTACATCCTAACTTGCTTTGAAGGAAAATTTAATTTCTAAATACATGATACAGATGAGTAACTGCAAGTATCTTTCTGGATTTTATAAAAGCTTCCAAGAGCCACACCCTGCCGTGGGAAATGCCAAATGCAAAAGTTGTGTGGTGGGGGTGTTCTCTCAGAGTGATTGGCATAAAGTTAGAAAGGTCAAGATACCACGGGGAGAGGGGGATCCACAGGAATGTTCCTCAGCCACCTAGTTGCGGGCACCGAGGAAAAAATGTGATCTCAAAAATCCTGCCTGCGCATTAGGCAGAAGCGGTTACCGTGTTTCTGGTTTTGAAGGTTGGAAGAGATTTAAAAACTTAAAGTGTTACACAAAATTTCATGCAGTGGGAATAAGGAATACGATCCTGTGCTTTCGGCTGCTGAACGTAGAGCGTACCAGCAGCTATACAATGTACGTTTTTGTGTTCTTAGACGTAGATGTTTATATGACGTCAAAGCTGGAGTCACAAAAGAGTCCTGGCACTGATAGTTGAAACAGAAATTTATCCAGCAGTGACTAGATTTTGAATAAACCTTGCAAGCTACATTATTTCTACTATGCAAAGACATTTAGCTTGCGGGTGACTCTTGCTTTTACATCAGAGGGCTTTGTTCGCATTTGTAAGAATGAGATGGGCTGGTCCAAAGCTTATAGCCATGGATGTGCCAGAGACACTTGAAACTTACGTCCAGGGGAAACGGGGATGAAACACTCCTAGAAATGCTAGGAAGCCCTGGAGACCAAGGTCTTGTATCTTGCTCTGCCTCCACACAAAGTGATCTGTGGCACTATCTCTGGCGGCACTCTAAATGCCAAGCAGACCCTTGCTGAGCCACAGTCCTTTGGCTCTTAGATTTCACAATCGCCCCGTGTTTACATGGAGCAAGGGTATCCAAGCATATTGTGCTATTCAGCCCAAATGCCTTTTTAGGACTTGATACTTCGTCCTCTAAAGCCTGCCAGGAAACAGTGGGTGGGCGTAGACTCACAGAAAAATATGTGTTCCCAAGCCTTGGCCACTCTCTGGATGTCCGTGGTCACTGGGGGAGCCACATGCATTCTTTCAGGGCAGAAGGAACCGGTACACGCTGCAGCAGCAACATCTTTTGCTCCAAAAGAACAAGTTGCGCAGTGTGGCAGTTCTAGCTCAAGGCTGCTTTATCAGACAGCACGCATTACAAAATTACTTGTTACCTTTGAATTGCTGATTCTGGTCCCCGGAACACTGATAACCTCTTGGTTTGCTCTACCTTAGAAAAGGCTTTATGGGAAGAGGATGTTATATATTGAAGTTGACAAAGTAGGTGGGGACCACCAAAAAAGGCCTTGAGGAGATTTAAAAGGGACTCTGTTTGAGTAGCAATTGACATTTATTTATTTATTTATTTATTTATTTATTTATTTATTTATTTATTTAGTATTTTTGGAACTGGGATACAACTCAGGACCTTGCTTCCTACCCAGCAGGTACTTAGGCCACTAGGCTATCTTCCTGGCCCTGAAACTGACTTTGAAAAAGTCCTTGTGTGTTAAGACATATTTTAAAAAGAAAATGGGAAGAAAGAATCAGCATTTGTTTTTACCTTAGGAGAGGATACAGGGTCAGGTAATCAAACAGGCTGGGCTTCAATTTTTGTTTCATTGCTTACTGCCTTTATATCATTATATTGGGTTCTTAAATATCAATATGTTTTCATATATGAAAAAAGATAAAAATTATATCTAATGTACAAGATGTTTATGCAGTATAAACACTCACAGTATTAAAATTTATTGTCGTTTGGGGCAAATATTATTGTTCAATCACTGCTTTTCATTCACTTAATTTCTTCTTTTGAGACCTTGTTAATTTTATACAGTCCAGTCTATCAATTTGTCCTTTTATGGATTGTATGTATTGGTATTGTATTTATCTAAGAAATCTTTCGTAGGCCAAGGCAGCAAAGACATTCTCCCATGTCTTCCTCCAGGAGCTTCATACCTCATGGGCAGGCTGTTTTTGTGGGCCACAGCTTCTGCATTTGTACACTGTGTGTTGTACACAGAAGGGTTCTGCTCTAGGTGCAGTGCTCTTGTGCTGCCAGCCTGGAGTGCTTAACAATTATTGAAGAAGGGTTTCTGCATTCCCGTTTTCTTTTAATGCCCATAAGTTATGTAGCTTGCCCTTCTTTTCTGCATTATGTATCAGCCTGTGATTTATTTTGAGGGTTTTGGTTTGCATATGATACCAGATATGACTGAAGTTAGTATTATTTGCATATTTTGATTCACTTATACCAGTAACCTTTGTTGAAAAGACTATTCTTTCTTCATGAGGTTTGCCTTTGTATTTTTGTAAAAAACTGGTTGTGTGTTTATGGTTCTCCTTCTGAGTTCTGTTCCACTGATCTGTGTGTTTTTATGCTGTGGTGACACTGACTGGGGTATTACAGCTTTGTAGTAAGTCTTGAGATCAGATAGTGCTAGACTACTGATCTAGTTTGCTTCTGCCTTGTGATTAGCCTGGGTATACTGCATTTCCATACGAATCTTGTAAAGCTTCTTAAAGTTAAACATAGGCATGTCACCCATTCTATAAGTATTCACTTTCTTTAAAGGCTGTGAAGGGCATGGAAATGACAGATACGTCTTTTTCACTGTGTCTCCTATTGCTATGAGTCATATCAGAGTGTTAAATGGATGATAACAAGATGTATTGAATCCACCCCCCAATAAATAGGTGGATTCAATACATCAGCAATCATGGCTACCCATTATTACTTTATCTATAACTTACTGACCATAGACAATGCTAAAAACTGCATTCAATCCTCCTTGTATCACACTGTTCTAGTGTGAGTTGGATTTAAGGCTCCAAGTAGAACCCAAGGTAATCATTTGGAAGTTTTTCTTTCTCAGACCACTAGACCCACGATCTGCATCCTGGCCTCTGTTCTTTGCCCCAAATTTGCAGCCAGCTTTGGGTAAACACCAGATGCTTAGAAAAGATAATGTTCCTCATCATCCTACATTCAGGATGACCTATCATTTTTTTCTCCATTGCTTCTTTTGAGAAAAAGAGGAATACCTTAATAGGATGAAATACCTTATATTACCCTTTCTAGAATAGGAAGCACAGATTTTTCTAATGGAGCAGTGTATTTTTCTCCCTAAAATTCTGCTACTCAATCTGTATAAGCCTAGCTTCTCTATCTCAGGAAAGGAGGGTTCACAGGGATAGACTGAGAATTAACTGCTTTGAAAGTCCCAGGGGAAAGGCAGTAAATGCACAGTACAGTAATACACTTGTACATGTTGGATACACCTCAATATATTCTGATGTTTATGCCATTGTCAAAGTGGGCTCGTGATAGATAAAATAGGTATGAAGATGCCAAAGATATCCAGTACTTCTTTTAGTTCATCTTTATACATTTATCTGTACTCTGTCTTTCCCCAGTTATTACCACAAGTGAAGTCTTCACTAAGAACTGTTCCATTCATAGCACAAACAATTGTTATATTCATCCAAATGAAAGGATTTTTAGATTTTCCTTCCCTCTAAAGAGATACCGCATGCTTCTGAAATATGGAAAAATCATAGTTAAATGTATTTTACCTACATAGAGGAAAGACATTGACTGAAGACGTAAATAGAGATTTTACTGTACATCCTGAACTGAATACTGAATGTGGGTCCAGCTCAGTGAATCTTCCTGCACTGAGAGAAGAAAGCCTTCCCACTTTGTTGATATCTAGGTCATGGCTCCCAAAAACTGATACAATGTTCAAGATAAGTACAGTTTTTCCCTGAAGAATTGTGGAGATATTTTTGTACACCAGCACACAGTTGTCGCTAGTTGTGAGATGGCCTACGGTGTCGATGAATTTCCCATCTATACTGGAAAATGACTGTGTGCAAAGCAGGTGGATGGTTTGAAAATATCACTTATATGTGAAGTAGTAAAATATTTTTCTACTGGCAAAATATTTGCAGCTAATTTCTAACATTCAGCTTGAGTATTAGTATGTCAGTGTTACACAGTAAAATTTAAAGAAAACCATCTCAGAAGGAATTATAGAAAAACTATTTTTCCTTGAAGAGGATAAAGTCAAGTGTATAATATTTAAAGACCAGAAGCCTTAATGATCTCTTCATTTGACAAAATAATCTAAATTCCATAAATAATTCATACTTTATGTGGTATCATCCATTTACCCTTTTTAAAACATCATGTTTCCTGAGTCAACATTAATGTATGATTCTGTTTACAATATGTTATAAAAATAAGTAAAATGAGTGCTATCAGAAAAAAATATGATGACTCTGACAAAGTTCAAAAACACAAATATGTTGTCATCAAGGCTTGTAGGTACAAGAGTGGAGTCATATAATATCAAATTAATTTGTTGCAAAAATTTCTATGCAGTCATCAATCCATTTTTCTATGTTTATCAAGAATCTACCTATAATATATATGATGATTTTGCCTGTTGGCAAATTGTTAAATGGACTATATTTGGCAAGTTCCAATCATATTATGTAACATTCTCTTCAGAACTGCCAATTCTAGTCTCTATTTGAAAGGATGGTAATGTTTCCTTTATCCAGCTTCTTGTATACCAAATAATATACATGCTAAAACCTCTATGCTATGCATTCTACCAAACCTAACTCTTCAACTTTACTGTTAAGACACTGTTAACTAACTTTTCTTTAACATTATTTCAATTGGATTAAAGTTGATATAAGCCAATCCCAAACAAATATCTATTGTTCATCTGTTACATGATGGGACTGTGTATAAAAACAATAAGTCCTTTACTCTCATGAAGCCTGCTGTTTATAATATTTTTAAATAAGTTAAAAAATAATTAACATAAGGCAGTGTGTTCTTTTATCAGCACGGGCAAAGGAAGGGTACCGTGAAGGCAGATGCAAAAGCATGAGTTGAAGGACACTTCGCCGAGGAAGAGCTGCAGGCTCTGAATGCTGGCGAGTGACTTCATCCTTGGCCAGTGCTCCTGGGAGCAGGAACAGCACGTGCAGAACCATGGAAGGGTGAGCTGCAAGGTGCTCTCTTGTTGTTGCCTCTGCTTTGGTTGAAACCCTGCTTTCCTTTTTTTCAGTCAGGATTTCTCTTGCTCATCTCCCAGCATTCTTCCCTTCTGGTGTTTTTCACTCCCTCTCCTTCCAATGCAGATATCACCTCTTTCAAAAAATAATATGGGACTTAGTGATGTGTAATTTCTTCTCCCAAGTGGCCATTTACCTTTGATTCCCTGAGTTACCTAAATATATCACTGATTTTCTAACTTGTAGTGCAAGTATATACATATTGCAAAAATATCAGACACCAGAATAGGAAAATAAAGGCCATCTAGGAACCAATAACTAGACATAATGCTAGTAATTTTTGTTAGGCATGCTTCCAGATTTTCACCATGTATTTTATTTCTTGAACAGAAATTGTAGTGTGCAATACTTATTCTTCAAGATTTGATTTTTCACTTCACACAACATGGACATATTTCCTAAGCAATATCTCTCCATGTCATATTTTTAGGGTTGTTTAGGAGTCTCTCTCACAGATGAAGCAGAGCTCATTTATGAAAGATTTAATTACAAATATTTTTATTGTTTCCATTTTTCCTATGTACTTGATCATGTCTGATGTGCTTCTTTAATCTTAATGTTACATATTGCACAAATATTCATATTTGTTCACGTGGTGCTGTGAAATTATTTTCAAGCTAGGTCAGCATTGTGGTTTGGGTTTGTCCCTGAAATTCACATGTTGAAAATGTCATCAGTCATACTTTCATGATGGAGTGAAACTTCTGGTGAAGTAAGGATCCTAGAGCCTTTGCATCATTAAGACTCTGTCAATCATGCACTAATGGACTCATCCTTTTATGAACTAATGAATTAACGGGATATTGAGTTATTTATCACCAGAGTAGTATTTTGTTTTTAAAAATATATAGATTGGCCATCTTTTATGAGCCTATCACATGATGCCCTGTTCCACCTTGAGATTCTACAGAATTTTCACCAAATGCACTAAGAATACCTTCACCAAATGCAGCCTCTTGACTTGCTTGGTGTTCTCAGCTGCTGCTACAAGTATAAGAAGTAAATTTCTTTTCTTCACAAGTTATCTGGTCGTAGGTATTTTAACATAGCTACAGAAAACAGACTAGGATAGTTAGGATTATATATTTTAAGTCTTCCATGAAGTCAAAGCATCTTAGCGGCTAGGCCAATTCGTCCTTATCTTTTATAAGCCAGTAAAGGGAATCATTGAAGTGCTCACTGGATTGCTCAGATGGATCTGCACAGTCTGCTTGGGTGACATCTTGGTGAAGAGTAAGGTGATCTGCAGAGTTTGCACATGTTCAAGGAGTGGCCCAACCTGTCAGAAACAGAGCTGAAAGGTAGTGGATCCACTCAATCTGCCAATGTCACGAGAAAGTTCCAATCTGCTTAGCCCAAAGCTTTAAGAAAGCTGCTAGAACTTTAAGTTGCCACTTTTCTAGAGATAGTCTGTCGTAGATGCTTCCTGGTTACTAGCACTAAAACCCCACACTGACAGGGAGGGGCTTATTTTGGCCTACATTTTTAGTCCATGGTCTGCTTGGCTCAAGGAGGAAAACAGCACGGTGGAAGAGGATAGCAGAAGAAAGCTGCCCCCTAACTAAGAAGTCAGGAAGCCCGGTGAGCAAGGGAGGAGCCATGGAGAGAGGTGCACACTTCCGGGTCACACAGCCAGTGACTCTTCTGACCAGGCCCTGTCTGTAGCGAGGCCTGGCTTCCTAATCCCGCATACAACTACTGAACTCATTCATGCATGAAGCTATGAGAGTATGCAGCAGCCCAATGACCACTCACCTTCTACAGGCCCCAGGTCTGAACACATGAAAGTATAGGGTTTTATGCTAGCTCTATGCCATATCAGAAAAGCACAAAGCCAGGTATGTGGCTGTTATGGTTTATGTCTAGTTGTCCCCACAAAGCCTCATGGAGTCATTGGGTGGAGACTTCTAGAGTTTGAGACTTGATCCATGATCCCTGGAATTATGGGTTTTAGTACTGATGGGATTATGGGTCTCAGTACTTCTGGGATTATGGGTGTAGCCTAAGGCGGGGGCTAAGGCGGAGATCCTAAATGTAATATAAAGAGAGACAGAGAGACAGACTCGAGCTGTTGCTGTTGCTGCTGCTCTGCTGCCCTGATTGATTGGCTGCCTCTGCCACCATTTTGCTGCTGTTCTGCTGCCATGAACTGGATGCTTTCGGCCCTGCTACACTCAGCCTTGGGCCAGCCGAATATGGGCTGAAACCTCTACAAACTGTGAGCTAAATAAACCTTTCCTTCCTGCATTTTGAGGGTCGGGTGTTTGTCCCAGCAACGAGTGAAAAGTAACTAAGACAGTGGCTTAGGAAGAGCAAGCTGACCTGCACAATGCGTGGGATTACACCAGGGCCCCTGCTGCTCTTGGAAGTTGTCCCCATCTACTCGGGGCTCATCACCAGACTACGTTTCCTATTCCTTGCTTCCGACTTAATTTCCACGCTCTACCATCTTCTGCAACAGAAGCGTAACTGTAGGCACAAGGATATCAACAGTACAGTTTCTGCTACTGACTAATCACCCCTGCTAGCCTAAGGCATTTTGTTTCCCTGGCTCAAGCCAGTTTTCTTTTGATATGCATAGCAACCACCATACTATAATCGATAACAAAAAATAATATCTAGTAGTGCAAATGATTGTTGACTTTATATTCGTTTTTAGACAAATAGGGAAGGAATTTTTATTCAGCCTGGTTTTAGAGATTTGAATGGTCATTCATTTGACAGTCAAATACAGAGCTGTGTAAGTTAGACAGAAATAGGGATCCATTCAATAATAAAAGTTTAGAAATGACTAGAGTGTTATCAATATAATATGTGTAGTTTTGCAAAATCTATCTTAAAATCAAAATAAGGTAAAAATGACTTTTTGTTTTCTGAATTGGAATGTGATTAACATTTCAACTTCCTGATGAGACAGTTTTATAACTGGTGGTCCAGAATCTATTATTTGATTTCAGAAAGGACAGAAAGCTACAATTACAAAAGGATCCCCTTCATCCTACCGTAGTGTATTTTGTGACCACCATGTTCCTGAGGCATCTTTGTCTCTGTCCTGGCAAGCTGAGGGTGGCTGTAGTTTTATTCCTACTGGAATGATAAGAGATAGAGGAGAAAAAATTGGCTCAAGTTTCCTTGCTGTTTGCGAATATAAATTCCACATCTAGAATGGTACAGATTTGCTTCTTTCTCATTTTTATTTTTGTATTTCTACCAGTGATGCTAATACATGCTGAATAAAGGTTATTTGTCACCTTGGGGCAGAGTTTGTATTAGTGATTGGGAAATACCCAAGTGTTACCAGAATAAATATCTACATTTCTTTTCAGAGATAAGAGAGGAAAGAAAACACAAAGAGATCCAGGTCAGACATTAGGAAAATAAATGCAAGGAGCCAAAAAATGTTAGAGATGGTGTTTTGAGCCAATGCGCTATTTAAATGACGGTTGCTAGAGCACAATATATTTACTAGAAAAACACAAAACATTTACCCTGTGTTATATATTTAAACTGGAGTGTTGCTATCTGGGTGTGTAGTTGAACTGGAAATTATTGAAGTGCATTCTAAACACAAGATTCAATGACTCTGTGGCCTTCTTACATCACTATGCATGCTATTTTCTCTTAATTTGAAGTCTTCAATTATCTTTTCAATTACAGACATAGTAAAATGCTTCGCTAGTCTGCACTTTATATACCTACCACCACTTTGTACAAAGCAAGAGGTACACTGGCCTGTTGTTGGTGAAGGTACATGGCCTACCCCAACAATAATAATTAATAATAATAATTCACCTTGGAAAAGATCCTACAATTCTTCTAAAACATGATCACCCAGCACAATAGTTTCACCTCTGACTTGAAAGATATTTAGTAACTGTGTTGTTGAACTACAAAGCATAGTTCTAAATTGCCAGCTCTGATTTCCATAAATCACCACAGAATGTGAGCTCCATTACTTTGCAGTCTTATTGCTCAGTCAAAATCTGGTTAATTTGCACCAGTTATAGATTTATTTTCTTATGCACACTGGGAAGTAGAATGTAGTCAGAAAAAGGCTGTGCAGTGAGTCACCATATATACCACAGAGTACTGTCAAACTCAATTTTCTAATTAAGATAGGGACATCAATAGGTTTTCTACAGTTATGTGACTTTAATGCTGCAGTGTAGAGAAGTATATGCATTCACTATTGCATCTTTCCAGCTATCTGAGGTATTAACCCCAAAGAGGCTTATCTTCATCATATCATCACTCATTTATTAGCTACTGGTCTTTTCTATGTACTTTCACCTCTTGTGGAGATCATAGCCTTTACCATAACAACATGGCCTTAGTCTGTTTTGTGCTGCTATAATGGAATACCAAAGACTGGATAATTTATAATGAAAAGAAAGTGTTTGACTCACATTTCTGGGAGTCCACGATCAAGATGCAAATGTCTGGCCAGGGCCTTCTTGCTGTATCCTCCCACACAGCAAAAGGGCAAAGAAGGGGGTGAGGAAAATGATTACCTAAGAGTAGACCACATCATTCCTTTCATCAGGAACCTACTCCTGCAAAATCATTCCACTCTCACAAAAATGACATGAACTCTCCCATGAGGAAAGGGACTCAGTGACACAAACATCTCTACCAGGTCCCACTTGTCAGCACTGTTGTACTGGGGATCTGGTACTGTCTTAGTTACTCTTCACTTGCTGCTGGGACAAATACCTGACACTCAAAATGAAGGAAGGAAAGGTTTATTTAGCTCACAGTTTGTGGAGGTTTCAGTCCGTATTCGGCTGGCCCAAGGCTGAGTGGAACAAGGCAGAGAGGATCCAGTTCATGGCGGCGGAACAGCAACAAAATGGTGACAGAGGCATCCAACCAAACATGGCAGCAGAACAACAGCTCTAGTCTGTCTCTCTGTCTGTCTTTATATTCCTATCAGGCTCTCTGCCTTAAGATATCCACCCTAGACCACACCCGTAGTCCCAGCCCTACTCAGACCAATAATCCCATCAGTACTAAAACACATAATCCCAGTGACTCATGAGTCAAATCTCAATCTATAGAAGTCCCTGCCCAATGACTACAAGAGGTTTTGGGGGGACAACTAGACATAAACCATATAAACCATGACAGGTACCCAACACAGTACTTCTGGGACACATTCAAACCATGGCAAACACAGACATTTTAGTTTTACTAAAAGCTTCTTGGGGATTACCCTATACAGATGTGGGTTATTTTAAGGATGTAGTAAAGTAAATACTTTTTGGACTGTATTAGAAAACCATCGACAGGGGCTGGTGAGATGGTACAGCAGTCTATAGTGCCTACTTAGGAAAGCTTAGGCAACCGCAGGGACTGCAGTTCTATCCCTGGCACCACATGCTACGCCAGCCCCACCCCCAGGGTAGGCTGAGCCAGCCAAAACAAAAAACAAAACAAAAAAATCATTGACAAAAATAATGGTACTAATGAACTGATGAAATGGTAGGAATTGAAAGTAGGCTAACTGGTCCTCAGTATGGGCATGAGTAAAATCTGATTGTCTAAAATGTAGATAAATTTCTGAAGATCATCCCCTTGGTAATTTAGTTTAGGTGATTCTGGTGCAAGAACTAAAGCACTACATTAAAAAGCAAGACAAAACAAAACAATGGTGAGTTTGAGGAAGGAAGCTTATAAGTTTGAGCTAAGCTTGAGCAACTTAGTGACTTAGTGAGACTCTGAAAATAAAAAATAAAAAGGGCTGGCATGATAGCTCAGTGAAAAGGCCCTGAGGGCAATCTCTAGTGCCACAAGCAAACAAATAAACAAACAAACAAACATAGTTTAATGATCTTAATGCTCTATTTGCGAGACCAGGGTTTGAACTCATAACCTTGCACTTGCCAGACAGGCACTTGTGCCATGGAGCTATCTCCCCAGCCCCCCATAGCAGATTTTAATCATGATTCTAGGTAAATGTGGATAATTCCGGATCATTTTTTGAGAGCTATTTGTGCAAAACTGAATAAATAAGCAGGAGGAAACCAAAAGCATGTGATGATAATGCAATGGTAACAGTCCGTAGCAGCTGCTGATTACTGAGCTGTACTAAGTTCAAGAAATTTATTCACCACCTAACTTTGTCCTAAACTCTCTGGACCAGCTTTACATATAGATACATTGTTTACTCCTACAACGATCCTGAGAGATATAATCTTGAAATGGAGCATTGCATGAAATCAGCTAGCACGTGCCATCCGAAGAATAAATGTTAGAACTTTAAAAGAGCAAAAAAAAATCCATCAGAGGCAGAGTGATTAATAACCCAGATCTAGGACCACATCAGTATCCATAGGCATGCGCATGTGGTCACTCTTAGAAGTCTGCCTTACTGATCTCTTAGGAATTTTCATGTACATGGCATGTTTTCGCATTGAGTGTCAAGCTAGGCATGGCTAGGGCAGAAAATGTTAAAAATATGTTTTTAAAAGCTCTACGATGAGCAGGGTAGACTGGTTCTCCAAATATAGCCTCTTAGGAGAGAAAGGAGGAGTAGCGCTTATCCAGCCAAGTTTCACTTTGGAAAACTCCCAGTGCAGTGTGGCCATGCAGCAGAATTGGCATCGCGGTGACTGCAGCCAGCAGAGGCGAGGGCGGAGCCCTCTCCTGACAATAAAAACTCTTCACAGAGTTTGGTGAGAACAACATGAGCTCACTCCCTAAAAAGATCTCAAAATTCAACAGAATTATAAATCGTGAGAAACAGATTATTCACTCTGGCATTTCATCTTAAAAGCCTAAATTATCTAGAACCTCCTTTGATGAAACTGAACTACCCAACTTCTGCATTTAATAATAGCTGAAGGTCAAACCAGCTGACTTCAGGGAAAATATGATTTGTAATCAGTAAAATAGTCTAAAAATTTCATTTTTTGGTGTACCGAAGAACTAGTGAGACCAGTTACCTAATGCTGGTTGCAGGACTAGCTCTACTGTTTAGAGTCTCCAGTAACTTAGGGTCTCCAGTAAGGCTTGCGTGATCTCTCTCCACTTTGTATCCTCAGAGCTACACGACAGCTGAATACATTGATTTGTAACACGTCCCTCACCCAAATTGTCAGCGCTTCTAATTAATTAACAAGCTTGTTGACATGAAGTCTGGTTTTCAAACAAATTTGTCGTAGGCCATTATGGTTTCTCTGAAATTGGCAGCAATTCCTCCAAGCCAGGTTTTACCTTCCAAGTGCTGTGATGTGGAAGGACCAGCGGTAAGGCTCTGCAGGCGTGGTGGGACTACCCTACCCTTCTACCAGGGCAGAAGGGGGAAGCAGCTACCATGATCAAGGAAACTCTTGCAAAGCAAATTTTGTGGAATTGGCCTGTGAGGTGACTAAGTGCTACAGAAGAAAGAAAGTCAGAGATAATTCTGTAGTTTGATCCTAACAACTACAAAGACAGAGGTAATATTTATTGGCAGAAAATGTACATAGATCAGGTTGGGGGAACAACAAGTTTTGCACTTATTATTGGTGACTACTAAGCTAGGAATGGTGGTACATGCCAGTAACCCAGCCCACTGAAGGGCTGAGGCTGGAGGATTGCAAGTTTGAGAATAGACTAGGCAACTTAGCAATTAGCAAGTTTCTGTCTTGGGAAGCACACTGGGGATGTAAACTGGGGAGTAATCATCTCTATCTAATGGTATCTAAAACTTCAAGAGTTGCAGGAAGAGTGGCTAACAAGGGAAGGGGCCCAAGGTCCAAGACCAACTTCTGTATCACTTCAGTGTTCAGAGGCTGAGGAGAAAAGAAAGAAGCAGCCGCAGCATGTCTGAAGTATGACCAGTGGAGAAGGGAAGGCAAGGAAGGAAGCTATTTCAGAGCACAGAGTGGCTCAGCTGCCTTAGGCCTGTTAATATCACACAGACGGGAAGAGGCTTCACAGAAACGGGAGGTGGGAGGAGGCACGTTACCCACCAGACCTTGCAGGCTAACACTGTGAGCACATGAAAAGGAAGAGGCTTTTGGATCTGATGCATCCAGAATATCAATAAATGAGAGCTGTCAGCTGGAATAAAATAAAACCCTACCACCGCCTTTTTAAGTTCTGTCTGCTCAGGCTCTATCTTAGTTTCTGTCTTGTTGCTTAGACACCTACAATTTAAAGAAGGAAAGGTTTACGTTGGCTCAAAGTATTTTATTTTATTTTATTTTTTATTTTTTGTGGGACCAGGGTTCAAACTCACGACCTTGCACTTGCCCAGCAGGCACTTGTGCCTCGGAGCTATCTCCCCAGCCCCCGAAGTATTTAAATGTTTCGGTCCATAGTTGGGCTCCAGGGCAGAGTGGTATAGCAGAAGAGAAGCAGCTCAGGGTATGGTGGCCGGAAGCACAGAGGGATCAAGGGAAGAGGAGGGCGAGACAGCTTTCCAGTGACCAACTTCCTCCAAATTACACTTAGCTTTATTTATTTATTTATTTATTTATTTATTTATTTATTTATTTATGGGTCCTGGGAATGGAACTCAGAACCTTGTGCTTGCCAAGCCTGGCCCTTATATTTAGTTTTAAATTCATTAGTGGATGAATCCAGCGATGAGTGTCGCACTCCTACAAGACCAAATCACCTATGAGCGCAGGAGACTCGGGGGGAAGGGGAGGGACCTCTAGATGTAAAAAATATCTTCTAATAATTTCTTCAAAATGTTTGGTTTTAGTGTTGATATAGCTGGTTCAAGCACCTGATTTGCAAGTAGAAGAAATCTTGTAGAAGAATTTCAAAACTCTCTAAGTGTAAAAAAAAAATTTTCTTACTTCTATAAATGTAGCCTCATATTTCTTTGTAAACAGAACACATGAAAGGGGCATCCCAAGATTAAGGAATGTGTTGTAGACTCAGCGGGGCACAGCACCCTCTGAGCATCTCCACACTGATGCTCAGATCTGTAATTTTAAACTTCTCCTCTCTCCTATCCTTTGGATCTCTCATGTTTTACTCTAGTGTCCCCTCAGGTGCTTGCCAAGTGGTTTTTCAGATCACTCAGTTCTTTTCTTCCTACCTTCTGAACTGTAGGCCAAAACCAATCTGACAGCCTCCTGGAAACTGAGAATAAGCTCTTTACTTATCTAGTCATTTTGTAGGGGAAAACAATGCTTCTCACCTAGGTCTTTCCTACCAGTCTCTCCTTTCTTTGATCCATTTTGCATGTGGACTTCAGAATCTCACTTATGAGAATAGTTTTGTATATTTTCAGAGAGAATGCTCTTGGTAGTTTTGGTAAAAAGAGGATCATTTACTAGGCAATGGCCTTAGAGAAGACTGGATTATTAATAACATTATTAAACTTGGATTTTCATTTTTATTGTTGCTATATTGTTGGGATACTGTCTTAGTTTCTCTTCTCTAGTTGCTAGGACAAATACCCAACACTCAAAAGGAGGGAAGGAAAGATTTATTTAGCTCACAGTTACTGGAGGTTTCAGTCCATATTCAGCTGGCCCAAGGCAAAGTGGCACATGGCGGAGAACAACCTTCATGGCGGTGGGCTAAGAGCAAGAGAGCAGGGAGAGAGCTAACAGAAGCTCAAGCAGCTACCTTCTCTTCCTACCTTACACTGAAATGCAAATCACTTGTCCCAAGGGAGGTGCAGCACCCACACCCATAATAATCAATTACAAATTCCAGAAGCCACCCCATGACTACATGAGGCATTGGGGGGACACCTATACACAAACCATAACAGATACATGTTAATTACATTCATCTTGGGCAATGTGAACATACACATCATAGCATCTCAATCATTGCCCCACCTCTCGGTCCCCTCCCATTATTCCTTCTCCTCTTCACAAAGAACACCTTCCTATTTTCTGTCACTTCTCTAGGAGTTTTTTCTTTATTTATATTTTGAGTTTCTCTGTGATTAGATTTTCTATGGCACAGATTATGTGGGCAGTCTAGCTAATTATTTGGTATTTAAAATTCTTGGATGTTTAAAATATCTCATTTTCAATGACATAGATTATGTGTATGTAGCTCCTACCTTGGGGCTAACCTGGTAAAAGAAACTCCCTGCAATGTTAAACTGTGTACTTATTATAATTCTAATAATATTAATATTTTCATTTTGGCTGTTCTTTATGAAGCATTATCATACAAGGAGTATTCAGTACTTCCCAGGGACTTCTTTTTTTCTTAGCTTACTAGTGGATCCTGCAAATATCAGTTCTAGGTGCAGACAACAAGCATGAAATATAAACTGCATGTGAATTTTCCCAAGACTACATATATGAATATAAACCCCAGTAAGTATGGGAAGGCAAAGGACAGCACAGAAGGATATTTGTGAAGGATGCTGTTGACTTTCCTGTGATACAGGGTGACCAAGATATTTCAGACTGTAACGACACAGCAAGGATTGGTCTCCAAGTGATTTTGATTTCTCTGTAGGTGACATATTCCCTGAACATAATTATTTCAACTTCTTGAAACATAGCTTTTTCTAGTGGGAATAAGTTTAGGTATAAGGAAAAGTTTTGAAAGATAGAACAGGGAGTTCACTCACTCCATTTTCCCAGATGTTAATATTTTACACAACCATGTACATTCGTCATGAGTTAGAAGTGATGTTGTTATTAACTGAACTACAGACTTCATTGGATTTCACCAGCTTTTTCACTATTGTACTTTTGCTTTTCCAGAACATAACCTAGAATCCCAAACTGTCTTTAGAACTTTTGCTGTTGAGGACCAGAGTTAAAGCTGTAATGACTTTAGATGTAACAGACAGTAGTAGAGATTTGCAATCCAAATGGATAAATAGAAGTAGCACAGATGTAAGCATTGGAAAACCTGTTCTTCAAAGACACAGCCATGCTCATGTTTTATGTCAAGAACTTTATGTATAAATTTCTGGTGCTACTTGGACAACTTAGGTTTGCCCTTATTTTCAGGACCCCTGCGAGAATTCTTTGAAGCCAAATGGTTGTGAAGATCCTGTTAACTATGATGTCCTTTTGGACTCAAATGAGGGAAAATAGCTATGTGAAACTTGCCAGCTGCATCTTGAGAAAATATTTGCATAGTGTTATGGGAAATGTATAAGTGGTTACTGTGTATCACCATCTTTTTCTAGGCTGTCACTTTACCCTTGAACTCTGGCCGTATTTGTTACAGTATTTTTTTTTTTAATGCCTTCTCCCAAAACATACATTGAAAACCAGTCATTTGCTGGGACTGAACTGTATGGATTCCACAGTCATTTGGATGGACCCAGACAAGATCAACAGGTTTTACTATATAATGAAGAGGTGATAATGAGGCATCATTAGGTTGCTACAGGAAGAACTACAGAAGGCATACATGAAACAGGAAAAACCCTTGCAAAAATATGGGGGGTGTGGTATCTGGTCTTTAAGGTGTTCCTGTAGCTGTAGCACAGCCTAGGAAACATGGTATGAACAGGAGCAGGACAAGCAGGTGGAGGCTTAGGATGATAAAGGCTTTGGATGAAAGCCAAAAGATCTGTTATCCTGAAAAAAGGATAAAGATCCAGTGATAATGTGTGTGCTTCAGAAAGAACAGTCAAGAAGTGGGTCACAGGAGGAAAGGGTGTGAGGCAGGGGAAATTAGAGAGAGCTTTGAAGTGGATCGTACTGGCTTAGTCCTCACAACTCCGCAAAGATCTCTTTGCCTTCTTTAGTTAGCCAATATTTATATCATCCTTTTAAGAGTAGGTTGAAACACTGCTTCCTCCGAGACAGATTCCCCCTACTTTTCAGACATACCTAGTCACTTACTCCATATCTCTTTGTTCAGAGCTCAACTGTAATGTTTATTGTGGAGTGTTGCAAGAACTGTTTTACATGTCTGCCTCCCTGCCACAAGGAGCATCTCTGGGTCACCGCCTGTATCTTACTCATCTTGGTATCTTCAGAATTTAGGACAGGACTTCATACAGGGCATTTGCTCAAGTCCTGAATCTGGTGGGCAAGAAGTAGAGTGAAGAGCCAGTCATGAAGAGAATGCAAGAGAAGTGCCACCTTTTCCCCTCAAAACTGTCTGCTACTCCCCAAATTAAGGTTTGCAAAATTCTGTGTGCAACCATTTAGTTAGTTCAATTAATGAAAAAAGGTAATGAGACTCAAAGGAAAAAATGGCATTTTTAAAGGAATCGATATGGACTATAGTAGTGTGGCCATGTTGTAGATCCTCAAAACTCATGAGTGAGTAAGGAAGAGAAGAATTTATGGAAGCAAGCTTGTTACACAACACATTACAAATCAATACTGTGTGATTTGCTTTAATTATAGTATCTAAACAAATTTCTTTAGTTCTATGTATTATTTATTTTTTATGAGAAACCACATATGTTACTTTTTAATGAAACTCTGTTTTTATTAACAATAAATAAAAAAGAATGGATAGTTCATGATGTCTCAGTTACTTTTCACTCCTTGCTGGGACAAACACCCAACACTCAAAATGAAGTGAAGGGTTTATTCAGCTCACAGTTAGTGGAGGTTTCAGTCCATACTGTGCTGGCTCCAAGGCAGACAGTGGCAGTTGATGGTGGCAGGAAACAATGAAGAGCAGAGGAGGAGCAGCAGTTGCAGTGTCTATCAAGCCTCTTTCTTCCATCCACACAGACTTCGAAGACCGGAGCTCATCCAGTGTGGCTCAGCTGCATGATCAAGCTCCTCCAAGGAAGTGGTGTGTAGAAGACTTCATCAGCTCCTATATCTACCCTTTTTGTGCTGAGTTACTCTGCTGCCCTAAGGTGGGGCTCCTCCATACCCTAGGGTGTGTCTTCCATGCCCTGCAGGGTGGGGCCCCCATGACCCAGGGCCGGGGAGTTGATCTAACCAAGTTGACAAAATGTATCAACCACTACACATGGTTATTGATTCTACCCATAAATGTCTAGGCAGTATTGGATGAACCTTCTCTCTGTGAATAGACAAAGAGCTGGGCTCCATATTAAAGAAAACAAAAATTTGAAAATGTGGCAGAATTAGCAAGGCTGTGAGAAATAATGGAGTCAAGATCTGGGGGAGGATGAATATTCACAGAGATTGTTATTGCTTTATGTTTCTGCATCAAAATACCTGTGCTAGTGTGATTTATAGACAATAAAGATTTATTGTAGCTCAGTTTCCAGAGGCGGGAAGTTGAAAGGCCTGGTGTCAGCATTCACTCTGTTGCTTTGACACATGATGGAATACAGCGGGCCAAGAGACTGCCTATGAAAGGGACGACACAGAATAACTGGGACCAAACACCTTGCTTTACAAGGACCCAGCCTTGCAGTCACCCACTAACCCAACCCCATGGGAGTTGCATCAATCCCAGTTAAAGGACTCATCATTTTTAACACAATTCTATTTGGAATCAAATTTTAACACAAGTTTCTTGGGAGACAAACTACATTCGCACCACAGAACAGGTGAGCCTGAAATTGGGGCCTTTTTTTCCTAAAAGTGATTGTTGATTCTGAGAGCTGTGTCTTAGAGGATGATGATATAGAAAGCTTTGGACACTTATGGAACTAGAAAACCAAGAATTGGAGGCCAATGTTTGCTAAGGAAGAGATTTTGGTAAATATTACATGTAATCAGTTTAGAGCCCAAAGAGATACATCTAGGAATGATATTGTCTTGGAAATTATCTAATTCTCAGAGGAATTGAAGCCCAACTTGGGAGGATATTCAATCACTGACTAGATTAAAACGTTTTTAGGTGCTAGTTCCCTTAGCTTAGCTGCTGCCAAAAGTATGTGCATATTCTATCTGGAGGAATATAGCACTATACCGAATTTATTGACAATTTTCACACATATAGACTATCTGGCAATAGTATGTAACCAAGCAAACAAGGAGACAGGATGTGACCAAAACTCAAAAGTGAAATAGCAAAAACAGATCCATAATGAGATCCAGATAATGGAGCTTTCAGGAATCAATGTGAGAACATTAATCAGTTTTTTTTTTTTTTTTTTTTGATAATTTGAAGCTCATTTGCAAAGAGCCAGACATAATAATAATGAACCAAAAAAGTTTTAGGAGTAAAACAACTGGTGATCCATGAATATATTATGAGATATCAGACTTGAGCGTTGTTGTAAACATTTTGCATGCAGACGTAGTGTAGTGTTGCCAGTGCGACAGTATGTTGCACTTTACCTTGGTTCATGACGCGCCATAAAGGACTTGACATAAATGATGATATCTTGCTTTATAGATCATAGCAAATGGCAAAGATTACGGATATTTAAATTTTTTTCAAGAAGTGATGAAATTCAATTAGCTTCATCAGTAAAGTGGCTCTTGGGTAGTTCTCACAACTATGAATTAACTAATTAAAGTATACATTGTAACATTGTACCTGGAGAGTTCAGATGGTTGTTGCTCTTTCAGGAGCAGAGTTCTTAGGAAATGACAATTTAGAAGGTCCCACAGTCCACAGAGTCTAATAGATCTAAGTTTGACTCTTAAACCTGCTTCTTTCAGGGTAGATGAACTTGGATAAGCTGCTAATCTCTGGTCTCCAGAATCCTTGTTTTAAAAATATGGATGATGCCTGATTTCCTGGGGTTACTAAGAATCTTGGAAAGTGCATATAGAATCCCCAAACAGTGGGCCTTGGGGCAGACATACTAGCCCACTGGGGTCTCCAGACACAGAGGGTGCTTGGGTCTCTACCCAATTCTCTTTCTTTTATACCAGCCAGAGCTTGTTCAGTCCTGCTTTTGCCAACCACTCCCATTTGTTTTCTCCCTCTCCTATCCTTCAGTTCTCTTCTTCACTTTATGTTAAGGGAAAAAGAGAGTCTGTCTCAATTATATCATTACCTGGCAGTGAGTAATTTTAAAATGATACTGATTTATGATTCTGAGATTACTGTATTAATGTATTCTGAGAGCACCAAAGAATGACCTTTTCTTTTTTTTTTTTTTTTTACTTTTTTTATAATATGTCAAGAATAAAAGTTCAGTCTGGATAGCTTTGCAAGCAAAAAAGTCGATTGGTTTTTGCTTGCTTGCCGACAAGACATTACAGCTCTCTCTATGTATGGTGGGGCCTCTCTGTGATAAGCAAGACAGTTTAGCAGAACCTCAAGTCAAGGTAAGAAAGACTCCCAGCTGGCTGCTCAGTCTGTGCTGAGAATCCTGGCAGGGGAAAGATTTCAAATTCATTCTCTGAACCTGTATTGTTGACCATCTTTCCTTTTGTCAAAGTAGTGTTTTTTAATCTAAATTTTGGCTCGATCTTACTACACTGAAAAACCTTACAGAAGGGAAGGGACCAGGAGCTGGAGGGAGGGGGCATGGAAGAAAAAAAGAGAAAGAACAGAGAGCTAACACGTGTTACGTGCACATGCCGACTCCAAGGATGGATGTCATCACTGGGTACTATAAGCATGAGCTAATAAAAATAAAAATTTAAAAAGAAATATGCAAAATGTAGAGTTGTGATATCTATTTCACAAATATTTCTCATGAATGGGGTGCAAATTAACAAGTCTAATTTTTCAAGTGAATTTCACTAGAATAATACATATATAAAAGGGTAATTTTTATGTCAAACATACATGAGCACTTTCAGTTTTCAGCGTGTGTACTTCAGATATTAGCACTTATAATTAATATGTTTGCTTTTTATTGTAAAAGAAATCAAACCTTCGTTCTTTACTTAATAAACTATTTCAACATTGTGTACTTGATGTCTCTGTGTATTTTCTGCCTTGATTTTAACATCTCATTTTTATAAGGCTAGTTTTCCTCTAGGTCAGCATAAGAAAAAAAATGGTAGTATTGTTAAAAAACAGAATCTTTGATCATTGTCAGCGTTAATGTTCTCTTTCTAAGTGTTAGGACATGGTACTCGGTTGCATTTGGGTATTTTTGAAGTTTTTTAATGAAATTAAGTAAGTTAAATATATTTTGCAGTTTTAGTGGGAGAAGCAAACATTCATTTTACTCCTCTCACTTCTTCATTACTGCAAAAAAAAATATGTAATTCTCTATGCACGGACCTCGTTTTCAAACCAGATGCTGCGCTCTGGTCACTGAGGCTGTCTGGAGGTATTCATCCTTTTCTCAAGAAGTCTATGCTGGGCCAGGGATATAGCTCAGTGGCATAAGCACCTGCCTGGCAGTTGCAAGGGGGAGGAGGAAGAGGAGGAGGAAGAAAGTCTATGTTATCAGGTGCCTTATGCCATGTTAGTGTCCTGAATGCCTTGGAGATAAGTTTACAAGTGATTGTTTTGTTGCTCTTCACGTTGTTTTTTTCATTCCCCCTTCTCATTTTCCCTTTTAAAATAAAGTTGCTTTCTGAAAATTTTTCAGTTTACAGGCATTGAGAATATAACCAGAGCGATTCCATGTACTCCAGACCCAGTTCCCCAGACTACTAGCATCTTTCTTCAATATGGTACCTGTAACTAAAATCAAAGAACAAATACTGATTTATTATTATTTACAAAATTCTCCACTTTAGTCAGAGTTTCCCTAATGTCCTTTTTTTTCTGTTCCAGGATCCCTTCCAGAATAACATGTTACAATTAGTCATCAGGTCTCTTTAAATTTCCTCTTGCTGTGACAGTTCTCAGACTGTCCTCGTTTTTTATTATCTTGATAGTTTTGAGGAGTAATTTGTTTTTGCTTAGAAAAAAAAAAGAACTTGATCATAGGCTGCAAATTACACTCTGCAATTATTTCCCAGCTGAAGCAGAATTCCCATTCTTCTAGATAGTCTTTAGGGAGGCTGTGAAGATGTAACTCCCATGGAGCCCTTCAGTAGGACACGTGGCTTTCTTCCAAGCCCACTTTGGAGCCCTTCAGCAGGACACGTGGCTTTCTTCCAAGCCCACTTTCCTCGCACCTCCAGCCTATTTTCTTCAAACCACTTTCCTGCCTCTGGCTATGGTGTTTGGCCTCTCCAAACCTTTTCACTCCATGCATTCTCCTCAGACTCTACCAAAAGCCCTAATTGCTTCTTTTAACAAGCAGTGGAATGGAGTACACATTTTTATCAAGCAGTAATCTTGCTCTTCCTTATTCAAGAACTCTATCCTCAAAACCCACAGTTGCTGACTCTCTGCTTTCCAGAGAAGAGGGGAATTGCTTGAATTACACTTGCTTGGAGAGCTTCTAACAATTGCTAGTGCAGCAAAGAAAGAGCTAACTGTTGAGTTCGCCTTTCAAAATAGACCCAGAGTTCATTTCTGCTAGCCATAACCACCGTAGCAGAGTTAGCTCTGTTAACACAGGTGTTTACCACAGGCTAGAGAGAGAAAAACCAAATCTACTCTTTAGCAAAGGAAGGAGAAGAGGAAAGGATAAGCACGATCATAAAGCTTCTCATGGGTAATATCTGCACTGAGTTTGTGATAGTGTGTGGTGGGCAATGCCAGCATTCCTAGCTAGAATAGCAACCTGAACAAAGATACTAGGGCATGACATACCACAGTGTGTTATTGTGTGTGGAATTCTAAACAGGTGCCATGTAAAAGGACTTCCAAGGAGAGGTAGCAGGTGAGATTGGAGAGGTAAACAGAAATCAAGCAAATCAGAAAGTTACTCTAAGGACTTAGAACACTGCTTCTTGCTGTGGCATAAGGACTCCTTGGTGGTAGAGTAGGGTTCAAGATATAGACTTGAAAGAGTTAGGATGAGAATGTCTGAAGTTAGCACATTCAAGGAAGAGATCTAACATCCCCCAAACAACCATGGCAACGAGCTGGGACGGGGTCACATTTAGATTTTGGCCTAAAACAAATGCAGATGTTCTTCAGTTGCTGAGCTTGTGGGCTGACTAGGAGTTCGTAGTGCAAGACTTAAGACTACCTTGTATGAGACTTTGTAACTGTCTGTCTGGGCTAAGATGCTCCTTGGTCAAAGAGAAGTCCAAGAGGCTATTTGCCCTCTAGTGGCAACCACAAAGCATTTTCTACTTTGCTGGAGACATGAGTAGAATATACAGTACAGATAAGGTCATCTCAAGAAGCTATACTTTGTGAAGCTATTGAACTAGTACCTAGACATAAAGCACAAGCCTAATATGAATTAGTTGAAACAGGGGGAAAAAAAGATACTATCTAATAGCAGAAATCTACCATACAAACCATGAGCTTAGAATACTCACTGAAATTAATTTAATGTAACTTTCTATTTCATGTTCAACAGTGTATGATAGCAGTGTAGCATTATATTATAAAAGGCATCATTAAGATGTTGAGTGAAAGTAGCAATTTATTTCAAATATACATGTTGGAATATGTTTGGAGGTGGAAAAATCAGTTTCCCTGAATATCAAATAATCTATTTTAGGTTTTCTGATCTGTTCATGTGGTGTTTACAGTTGTCATCTAAAGAAATTTGGTCCCTCAGTTCAACATCATAGAGTTTCCAGTTTATTTCCTTCCCTCCCAACATAAGTGATTTATTTCCTATTGAGGACCCATTACTATCAGTTTTCAATCTTTTAAATGTACAGTCTTTTGAGAAGTAATGCTTTCCTCAGCCTTTGCTAAAGGCATTTCACAGAACTATCTCATTATTTATTTATAAGAGTAAGTCTCTGGGATAAGGTAACATTACCACTGTTCTACGATTGCCTCTGCACGCATGAATACATTCATAATTGATAGACTGGGCTATACTAGTGTTACAGCTAGAATAAATCTAAGGTTGGATCTTTGAGAGAACAAATCATGTCTTTATTTTTGTTAAGAAATAAGTAAGGGACATTCATTAAAAATTATTCAAAAGGGGTGCATACAGGCTGGGCAGAAGGAAGACAATGAGGTATGGAAAAGAGGGAAGAAAACAGACGGAAGAAAACCAGTTCAAAGAAAATCATGCACAGTGTCTCACTAAGAAAGTATCTTTCCGGGGCCCAGCAGGATGGCTCAGTGGTCTAAAGCGCCTGCTTAGGAAAGCTTAAGCGGCTGCAGGGACCGCGGTTCGATTCCCCGCAGCACATGCTGCGCCAGCCCTGCCCTTAGGGCAGGCTAAGCCGGCCATAAAAATAAATAAATAAACAAACAAAAGTTCTGAAACAAGAAAAAAAATAAAAATAAAATTAAATTAAAAAGAAAAAAAAAAAGTATCTTGCCTTTTCTTTCTGCATTGTCTCTCTTGGTGGAGCAGGTTAATGAATGAATGACTACCGTGTTAGCCCTTTCTTGATGCCATGTCCCTCAAAGAGTGAAAGCCTTCGAGCAACAATGGATTAAGCTGCTTTAGGAAATTCTGAGCTGATGAACATTAAATTGGCAGGTGAGTTTTGCTTTGGAACGCTTCTTTCTAGGTTTCCTTCTCTTGGAGGTAAATTGATCTTAGGACAGAACACTCTTCCATTCTTCCACACAATGGTTGCCTAAGCTCAGGATACACAATTACTAACCAGAAGGATAGTCACCCTATGTGGCTAAGGCAGTGGGGGTCAGGGAACAGGTTACAAAACCTTTGCATAGTGTAATGTACAATGTCATTTTTGTGAACAAACATGCATATATACATGTAGATATATTTACACAGCGAAACAAAATCTAGATTTTTCTCTTTGGGTGAATGGAAATTGCCTCAGGTTGGAATTGTGGATAATCCTAGCTCTCTCCTTCCTACTTTTCTAGTTATATGTATTTGCAAGAACAATGTTTAAAAAGAATGTAAATGTTTTCTTAAAGTGGAAAAAAGTTATTTTGTAGATAGCTGTTTGTAAATACTAAGTGATTAATTTGGGTTTTAAAACTTAATAAAACTAGCTAGCCATAGTCATGCATACGTATAGTCCTAGCACCCTAAAAGGCTGAGGTGGGAGGATTACAAATCTGAGTTCCAAACAGACAGTATATGAGACCCTGTCTCAAAGTAAAAAGGAATGTAGCAGGGTTGATGAGATAGGCTCCCTAGTGCCACGGTGCCGGCTCCACTCTTGGGGCACTCTGAGCCAGCCACTGAGACCTGATGTGATGTACAGCTATGCCTATAACCCCAGAGCTGCAGAGGCTAAAAACAGAGGATGACTACAAGTCCGAGCTACATAGTGAGACCCTGTACCAAAATGAATAAATAAATAAATAAAAAGAGGAATATAGCTCAGTGCAAGGACCTTTGGATCAATTCTCCACTTACAGAAAAATAAAGACATTAGAATTCCTACAGGAACCAGCGGGGCAAAAAGCAAATGCTAATGTTACTTTAGAGTATCCTAAATTTTTATATGTTAAAACTACTCCCAAAACTTGGCTTTATTACATAATCTTGAACACTTCTGTAGAATAAAAGGAAATAAAGATTAAAGACAAATACCAAGCTCAGATAAAATAGTCACAACACATAGGAACAACTGAAGTGGCTTAGCACAGCACCTGGAAAGGATGCTTGATAAGTGTCTATTATCATTATTATTAGTGTATTAGCTTACTACAAGGTCATAAGAAAAATGAAAAAATTGGGGGGGGGGGCAGAGAAATAGCTCCCTGGCACAAGTGCCTCCCTGGCAAGTGTAAGGTCGTGAGTTCGAACTGCAGTCCCACTAAAACATAAAATAATAAATAAATAAATAAATAAATAAATAAGAAACATAAAAAAATTTCAAAATTGGACAAGTGAAGTATACAATGAAGGCCCTAATCACACAAAGTCTAGTAAACATGTGTTACAGGTCAACCTTTCTAATTCTTATAGAAATCCATCTAAAATATTACATATATAACTCTTTAACGGTTTGAAAAAGACTTTTGAAGAAAAGAAAAAGATATTTGCAATACTGCCAAGGTCTCAGAGAAATGGGTACTTTTATACCATCTGATTGAAAAAATGATTTGCTAATAACCTTGCAGATGGTAATCTGCCAGTAAACATTTTTTTCTAAAAATCTTAAGAAGCTTTATATCATTGAATCTAGGAACCTTATGCCTAAGACATTATCTTAAAGAAATTATATTAAAGAAATAATCAACTTTCTAAAAGGTCCAGTAACTTCACTAGTAGAAATGTATGCCATACATAAACTTAATATGCTAATGTGTAAAATGACATAGATGCAAGGTTAATCACGAAGTTTTGTAATAAAAGGTTGGAAACAACCTAAATCATTAAGGTAATTACTGTTTAAATATCTTCACATCTAAAGAAACAGTTGACCTATAGTGGGTATCCAATAATTCATAGGAATAAGTCAGCCAATATAGTTTAAAAGTTAATTATAGGAAATCAAAAGTCCCTCTCACATTCAGAATTATTTTCTTACTGAACCACTAAAATTGCTTTTGAAAGAAGATGCACAATAAAAGTTTCAGATGTCTAAGTAGCTATTTTAGAAACTTCTTCCATTAGCCCTAATTCTAAAGGGGTTATTGAGGGCCATTATCAGAGCACAGATCAAACAATAACAAGTGAAACAGCCACAGCATCTCGCAGTGCCACGCTACAGTGCCACGCTATAGTGCCACGCTACAGTGCCACGCTACAGTGCCACGCTATAGTGCCAAACTATAGTGCCATGCAAGTTCATAAACCAGGTTTATCATTTCTACCCACAGTGAGAGATACAAGAATCTACCCACAACTAAGCTGGGACATTTACTGAAGGATGGAAAATATCAAGCTAAAAGGATGTGCTATAAACCACCAAAACCCACCACAAAACACACCAAGCATTAAAATGATCTAGCGGTAACAGTTAACATTAGGGGAAATGTTCAGGGGCAGACACAGAGCCCAGGAAACGAGCTGGTGTCTGTGTATTAGATTAGCGATTCTCAACACTGGCTGCACATTATATTCACCTGGGGAACTTTTAAAATTGATGCCAGGGTTTCACTCCCAGAGATTCTGATTAAACTCTTCCCTTTATTTTCTCATCGTTCTAGCCCAGAACACACCCCAAATTCTATGCTGGACTATTAAGCCTGGTTCCTGTCAGACTCTCTCCTTTGACCTCACTCTTCTTTTGTATTTTCTACCTTGTGCAAAACTGATGAATGCTTTCTGTCAAGTATTCTGCTATTCACAATGCTATAACTTTTACATCTGCAATAGTCTCCCCAAAAGCCCATGTGTGAAAAGCTGGTGGTGGGGCTTTGGGATGTGGTGGAAACTTGAGGGGAAAGGGCCTATGGGAGGTTTCAGGTCACTGAAGGGTATCTTTGAAGAGGACTGTGTCACACTGGACTCTTCCTCTGCCTTGTGTCCCAGCCCCAGTGTTTCACTGTGTGCTTGCTCCTGCCCTGGCATACTGCTTCATTACAGGCCCCAAAGCAAGAGGGCCACAGACTGAAGCACCCACAGCCATAAGCCTGGGCCAGCCAGATAGCTCAGAGAACTAAAATGCCTGCTTACACAGGTGCAGGGACTGGGGTTCAATCCCTAGTACCACATGCCATGCCAGCCCTGCCCCTGGGACACACTGACATGGTGACTGAGTCTGGGTGTGGTGGCCCATGCTTGTAATCCCAGCGCTCAGGAGGCTGAAAACAGGAGGATCACTACAAGTCCCATCTGTGTAGTGAGACTCTGTACTAAATACATAAAAAAATAAATTAAAACCATAAGTCAAAATATTTATTCATCACAGGTTATTTCAGGTATTTGTTTAACAGTAACAAAAAAGTTGACTAACCACATATACACTATATGCAATGAAAATTTCTGAGGTATGGCATCTATCTTGAGCTCCACATCTGAAGAAAAGGGACTGTAGCTCAGTTTTCACATTTATATCGCTTTAGCTGATATTGACAGTCTCTCAGATTCTTTTCAGCCCTAAAATTATAAATTCTGTGTTCCAAGTCTTGCTACTACTAAATATATAATATCTTTTGTAGTTTCTTGATATATTCTCCAATAGAAGTTAAACAAAATAGTTTTCTACTTAGCTCTTGCTTCTTCTCCCTCCTATGCAATGATGTAGGCTATTTCTTCTAGAAGCTTCTTTGACTGTCCCTCGCCAATGTTGGGTCATTCAACCTAGGCTTACTTTCTCCATGAGCTTTGGGAAATGACAACTTGACATCCATCACTTTTTTACCTTGACCTTTCCTGCATACACCAAATGAAGATCCTCTTCATTCAAACTGTGTCTCAGCTCCAACAGGGATCAATACCACTTGGATGTTTGTTACTGATGGTGAATTCGACAGTTTTCTCCTGTCTTCTTATAACCTGATGCTAGCTGAATTGAATGCTCGTCGAACTTTGAGATGAACTGGTCTCTAACTTTCACAAACATTTACTTTCCTTTAGTTTCTCGCTTGCATATATTTAAGGGTGTTCTGATTGCGGATTCTGTCTAACATATAAGTTATTTAATTAAAACTTGTAGTAATTATCATTTACATAGCAAGTATCCTGAAATGTTTGTGGAATGATTGCCATGAAACAAGTGCAGGAAGAATAAACTAAAAATTTAGCTTTATAGGTTGATAAATGCAATGGTGGTGGCTCTCAGAACTTAAGGGTCATTTTTCCTGGAAAGAGAGTAGGGACAAATTTAACCACTTCCTTTCTGATAGGCAGCCATTATATTATTAACGTTGTGCCATCAACTTTGAACAACCCACACCAGGCAAGCACACAGAAGTTTGTTTAGGAATTCAAGCCTGTACTCCAAGAATATTTGCATTTGGACTGTGGGATATTGTGGGCATTTCTCAGTCCTTGCCACAACCGATGGAGCATCTAGGTGCCGGTGAAACAGAAATGACCCTAACCCATTGGCTGGCTTCCTGGGGACGCCTTCACAGACAATAAGTGAAAGCAAGCTAGGATGCAGGAAAAATCAAACAGCAGTGCTGGAAAACAACAAAACAACCCTCCCTCCCCCCAGCCCCCAGACTCCGGAGCCATTTCGAGTCTTGCACTATGGGATAAGCAAAGACAGCACAGGCTCCAAGCCTGAGTCACGGTGGCTTTCTACTGTAGTTCTTTCTTCCCTGTACAGTTCTGAGCTCTTCCAGCTCTGACCCTGTGGGAGTACCGCCCAAAACCAGCGCAGCACACAGTAAGCCCCGGTAAGTACCAGCAACACTTTCAAAGTCCATTTTATCTGGAAGGGAGAACTTTATTTTCCTTTTTTTAATACCAAAGTCGCAGTGAGTGGAAAATACACAACAGCCCCTGCCCCCATCGCGCCCCCTCCCCTTCAAGGACGCGCGGCTGCTCAGTACTGCCACTCTAGGGGCGCGGGAGGCGCGCAGAACCGGCCCGGGCCGCGGGGCCGGGGGCGGGGGCGGGGCGCGGGTGGGCGCCCCCGTTTTCTGCCTCTCCTCCGCCCCTTCCCCTGCCCTTTCTCCTCCCCCTCCTCTTCCCCTTCTCCTCCCCCTCCCCACCCCTCCTCCTATCCGCCCCTCCCCCTCCCGCCGGCAGCGCTCCGGCACATTCCAGCAGCGCCCTCCCGCGCGCCGCACTCCCTCCCCCGACAGCTGATTCATTGGCTCGGCCGCCCAGACTGCCTGGCGCCGGACGCGTGACGTCACCCATTCACCCGGCCCGCCTCCCCCCTCCGCTGGCGCCGGCCGGGCGGTCGCCCCGGCAACACGGACGCCAGCGCGCACAATGACTTCCAGCTGGAGCGGCCGCGCCAGCCTGCGCGTTCGCTGGCTCGCTGGCTCGCGCAGGGCTATGGAGCGCGGGGGCGCCTTTCTTCTTTGGCTTTCTCTTTCTGGCTTTCTCTCTCCCCGCCTCCCCCAGCCCACTGAGGGTTCCCCCTGCCGGGAAAGGCACTCGCTCTATTTTTCTAGGGCTCCAGTCCCAGTTTCCTTCTGCGGCGCGCTCGCGCGCTCCCCCTCGGTTCCCGCTGCCCGGGTGCAGAGTTTTGCTGGGCAGCGTCCCACGCCCGGCTCGCAGACGTTGTGGCAGTTGGGTTCAGCCCTTGCAGCGCTAACACCTGCAGAGTAGAAGCGCTTGCCAAAGGCCAAAGAGGAAAACTTCATTGTCATAATAAGGAAAATGATAAACCTCAGCTGCTTCAAGAGAAGCCCGTCTGAGGAGGTGTGACTCCCACAACCAGGAAAACAATTTTCTGTGGAAGAATTGACAGGATCCTCTGCTAAAAGTCTTCTTGTTCTTGTTTTTAAGTCGAACTTTGGGGAAGTTAGGAAGTTTAAAGAATGCCAAGTTTATGCTCCCAGTTAAATAAATCGGGAACAGAAAACACGTCTAAATTGTAGTGTTGTAAATAGAATATGAGAGGGTCCTGTTGGACAAAGGTAGAGATCCGTGTTGCTGAGGCTGGGGGAATAGTTCATTCGCAGGATTCAACAACTTTAAATTCAGAAGTTGGGGAGAAAGTGATCAAGGTCAAGTGGAAAGCTATTCCTTACGCTTAATTTTCATACGTGTGCGTGCGTGCACGCCAGGTTTCTTGCTTCAGAACAGCTGCAGTTTTGGAAGTTAAGCTCACAGCTGAGAACTAAGCGAAACTCTCCTGGTGTTGAGCATAAATCTGTATTGTTGAAGCTGTTCATCTGTACGATCTGTGAACCCAGAAGACGCAAACTGCCTTTCCAGCTCATGCAAAAATGATTCCAGTAAAAACAAGCACTTTGGCTGGTTTCTACTTTCTGTCAGTCTAAATTTCAGCCGCCGTTGTTTGCTGTGCTATTTATCATTTGGGGTATTTGGTCTTATCCTCGAACAGATTTTAACCCTTCTCAAGGCAAGACCAGACTGTGTAGATGCTCCTAGAACTTCGGTGTTAGAGAATGAGTAAGAGCCATACAGAACGTAGCCCAGCCATTGTTTTTTGGCTCAAAACAATGCATGACTCCTGTACTTTAACACACTTCCAAAACAGTACGATCTGAAGAGCTTTAGATAATGTTGGTGATCGTTAGTAAAAATAGTCAATCCACTAGAATTTGTAATCAAGACAGGAATATTTGCTTGTCGTATGTTTCTCAGGAGAAGCACTGTTTAAAAAATAAAAACTCAGACTAATTTTGTTACATATCCAAAGTAAGGATTCAAACACCAATTTTCTCAAATTGTTGCATATTTAAATGATTATAATTGGTCCTTAACATTTTAAAATTATAACTTTGATCCCAAATGCTTATGAATCTAAAGAACAGTGTAAGATGATGTACTTGCATAAAATGTTCTTAATATAAGAGATAACTGATTATCCCATTTACATTGTTTGGATTCACTTAATGCTATGTTTCCTTCCACACTATGGGGAAAACCTTAAAATAGACTTGTATGTTTAGTTTTTCTGCCTTTTTTTTTCTCCCCAGAAAATTATCACAGATGCTTCATTTGCCAGTTATTTTAGTCCTAATACTAGCTACCAGTGATTCTTAACAGGGTGCCCACCCCTTAGAATTGCTCCCCTGAAAAAGGAATTGAGATGTGTCCTATAAATATTGCAGTTCCCAAAAATGAAAGTAAGTATGATGTACTGCAAACATGCATTTATAAAAATATTTTGAAGAAAAAGGAATTAGCCCTGAACTTCAAAAAATACATTTGTCCAGGTTTCTCCCATATGAATGTTTATTTCTGTGGTCTGAACACTATTTTTATAAGGCTTCTTTCTGTCCCAGGAATTGAACTTGGGATCTTGTGTGTGCCAGGCAGGTGTTTGTGCCACTGAACTATATCCTTGGCCCTGTAAAACATTTTCTTCTGAAGTGTACACACATAGGAAGTTGTGAGGTTAGTAAGAAGAACTCATGTATCTTTCATTTTATTTTGCCCATTAGTTATGTTGTGCTACATAACTATAGAACAATTATGAAGCCAGGAAAATGGCATTAGGAGGTATATCTGTAATTGCATGCCATCTTAATCTGTAATGAAGATAGAGAAGATAATGAAGGTAGAGAAGTATTCCTACATTAGGATTTCTCTCATACCATGTATGTAGTCATCTCTCTGTTCCCTACCACCCCTAGTCCTTAGCATCCAATAATTTGTTCTGTATAGTTTTATCATTTGGGATGTCTTAATTACTCTTCTCTCAGAATTCCTGAATTCTCAGTGCACCTAAAACCATTGCCACATGGATGATGCCAAGGTCTGCTGCCAGCTGGAACAGTAGCCAGGCTTTCCTTTCTCTTGACTGTAGGGGTCGAGTGCCTGTGTGGCTGAGCACTCTGACCCTGATTCTGAGGAATAAATTCTCCATGTCGGCATGTGGCCACTGCCATTCTGCAACAAGAGGTTCAGCGGCTTTTGCCTCAAGGCAAAGTCCCTGACCTTTACAATACTCAGACTGAAAGGGTGGAGACCTGCTGCTTCCTGTGATGCACTCAGGCTATCTTTTTCTTTCTCTGGTTCCTTCTCAACAATGGAGATCCTCTTAGCTTTATCATTGCATTCTACAGCTTTATTGGTGCTTCTTTTCGGGCTAAACTCACAATCTTTTGAGCCATTCTGCTGGGCTCCTTGCTCTTGATTTGCAACATAAACCTGGCTAAAAGCCTCTAATAACAACCATGCAACTGCCCCAATATTTGGTTGCTTTGAAATATCTTTTGAAAGATTAATCGGTCTGCCATGCTTAATTTCAGTCTTAGACAAAGTCTCTGGGCACGAGCAAAATTCAGATTGACTTATAGCCAAACCATAGCACAAATCATCTGGAGTCCAACAACCGATGCAGTCCTTCTTCCTAGCAGAAACCTCCCCAGCCTGGTTTTTGTATACAGGCCTCTGTCAGTCTTCTAGTCTGAGCTCTGACCAGAATCTCCCCTACAGAACAGCCAAAACTTATCCAGTTCTTCAAAAGTAGAGGACCTATCCAAGCCTTTCCTATCTCTTCCCATATGCCGTTCCCAAAAACTTGTAATCCACATGGTCAGGTTAGTCACAACACTGACCCCACTCCTGGTACCGAATTCTGTCTTAGTTACTCTTCTCTCATTGCTGGGACAAATACCCGACACTCAAAATAAGAGAATAAAAGGTTTATTTAGCTCACAGTTACTGGAGGTTTCAATCCATAGTCAGCTGCCTCCAAGGCAGAGTGGCACATAGCAGAGGGCAACCTTTCATGGTGGTGGTGTTAGGTCTGGGAGACGTTGGGAGAAGGATGAGCCAAGAGTTGGTGCCTCAGAGTGTTATAGAGCTCTTTTATTAAATAAGCTGTGCCGGCACAGGGTCACCCTCAGGAAGAGTGACCCCAAAGCGGCTGTGTGAGTGGGTTTTTATAGGGTGTCTATGCTAATGAGGGATTCAGCAAGCAGGTTTCACAGAAGCCAATAGCGTACGTTATTCGGGGGATTGGGGAAGGTGATTGGGGTGATGCGAGTCCTGCGGGAAGCTAATGGGAAAGTGAGCCCTTGGGCAGCTAATGGGAAAGTGAGCCCTCAGGCAGCTAATGGGAATGTGGTGACTTTATTCTTGACCAGGAAACCAAAGGGGAAATTGGAACCTAAAGGTCTCAGAAAATAGAAAACTTAAGGAAACAGGAACTCACTTGGGTCTTATCAGGAACTAAGCAGAT
>PVJA010003148.1:0-98275 GCA_004027025.1 Myocastor coypus
AAAAAAAAAAAAAAAAACCTTAAGAATTTGTCTTCTGTGTGCCTGAAGCACTGTCCCAGAACCAGTGCTATCCTGTTAGCATGTGTCCCAGGCTGCGTATTTCCATTAACAAGCTTATTACATCCATGCGCCAAGCTCATACAGATGCTGAGCTATCTATAGGACAGTTCTTGGGCAATCTAAAAAGCTGCCTTTTCACCATGCTCCCATTCTGCCACATCAGCCGCAGCAGGAACAGATATGCTGAAGCCCACATAGTCAGAAAATTTAACCTCGGCTGGGAGCAAACTCTGGGGCCCCCTGCCTCAGCACGAACGGTTTTCTCTTTTCCTCCGGCCACCCACAACCTGCTGAGCCCAAGATACCTCTTTAATTGCAAAAGGGGCCACACACTCTGCTCCTGAACTCACAGGCAAAGGACACCTGGGCTTAAGGGAAAAGATTTAGGAGCACAATGAAATTGACAGGAACAAAGGGGCTTGTCTGTTAAAAATCTTTCAGCTTTAATTCCTATAATATATTCCAAGATGTATCTTGTGCACAAATTATATGGAAAGAAGAAAAAGCTGTGAGCACACAAAGACATGCCCAGATGTAGTAGATACATTATAAACTGAAAAACATATATGGTTTTATTAAATGCTTTGCCACTAATGATCTTTTTTATAGAAAGCACTTAAAATGTGGTTAAGTGTCTAAACTGTCAACACACACACACACACACACACACACACAGACACACACACACACACACACACACACTTTTCTTCCCAGAAATAAAGTAGTGACGCAAAGCTGCATGCTTGTTTTGGAAGAAACTTTGCAAAAGAAAGTCATATGTGATTCCTCACATGCAGGCCACCTGAAACCAACACATTCTGAGGGTTAGTGGCCCTGACGGTGTTCCTGCAACTGTCCTGGAGCCACGCTTCACTTCTCCAGCTGCTTTGACAAAGTCTGCTCATTCCTTCTTACACAAAGACAGTATTAAAGGGTTGAAGTAAATTTTCTTACCTGGACAGGGGAAAAGTGCACAGCACACCTCTATCGAAGTTTCCATGCTTCCAGGGCCTTTGCACAACATGGCATTAGGAGGGCTCAGGTTTGCCTATGAACCAAAATAGGGCAAACACTACATCTTTATAGTAGTTTTCTATATATTTCTAAAACTAGTGCTTTCATACATTTACATTTACATTTTAAAGATTTTTTTTTTAATATCATAAAATAACTTAGGGGACCAAGTGAGGTCGTCAGGCATTTAGAAAGGAACAGACAGGTTACCAAAGATGCTCATTAGTTCCCTCTGCTCAGGCTCCCTTCCTATTTCAACAGCTGAGGTCAGAACTGTGTACACACAAACCAGAGTGGAGACTGAGCTGGCTTCCAGGTAGAAATGTTACAACAAGCGAAAGCTTTTTTTCCAGGTGAAATGGAAAAGTACATTTTCAGTCACTATCAATCAAGATTCTCTGGGAAGTCAATATGAAGCCTCTTAGCATATTTCAAACATCGAAAGCTTTTCCACCAAGAATGGATTCAAGATAAGTACTCTGGAGGAAGAGGTAACTAGAACTTTTAAAGTAACAAATAAGCAAGCTGCAGCACCTGGTAGGCTTACCCTGCATGAAAATACTTAAGATATCATAGGATGGCTGGCTGTCTTCAAATATTTAGATAAGCATGAGAAAAGGAGAGACGACATGTCATACATCAAAAGGAAGAACTTTTGCAGCAGATCAGAGGAAGCCAGTTTCATCCTGCTGTGAAGAACTCTCTTAGCAATCACATCCGCTGAGGCACTTCTCCCATGTAGACCAGCACTGGGTCCGCCAGCACCACCAGAGCTGGAGGGAAGTGGGGGCCAGCAGCCACGGAACCCAAGAGGCGACCGTGAAGTTCGGAGACAGCCTCTTCTCAGTGCATGCACCATCTCTCTGTCACTGAGGGAGGGGGCTTATTTTCTTCCAAAGACCGCTGCCCACAAGCATTCCCATTCACAACTGGGAAGGAGCAGCCTTTCCCAACTCCTCTACTGTTTCATGCATTAATCACCATGCCTCCTCCTAAGATATTGCGGTAACTATAAATGTGGCCAGAGGACCAGCTTCAGGTATTGTTTTCCTGTATTTGTGTTCTTCCTGTAATTGTCACTCTGTGGCTCCCTATTCTGAATCTCTTTAATGAGCTGCTGGCTCTAAAATTGGCCCTCTGCCCAGAGTGGGGATTCCCCAGCCTGGAGGTATTTTGAAAAGGCACCTCACACTCTGTGGCACTGGGGAAGTCCCATGGTCCCAAGAGAGGTGAACTATTTTATTTTATATATTAAATAGAATAGAGACTTGGCCAGCAGCTGTGGAAAAGTGTAGTTTTCCGTTGTGAAATAATGACTAGATACTATTTTAACAATGATAACTTCTACACACACACACACACACACACACACACACACACACACACACACGTTCACGCACAACCATCCAGTGGCAGCACCATCAGAAGCTGACCTGAGGTACCAGGGTCACATGTGGATCACACACTGTCATTTGAATCAAGCATGAAACTCGGGTTTGCTTTTCTGCTGTACTGACAAAATCTTATTTGCAGGCAATGTCTAAATGTGGTACATACCAAAGACCTTAAACGAAACTTTTAATATACTTTATCTACTGAATCTCATCAGAAAATGCCAGTGAATTCTGGAATACATTTATTCACTTTTCAGGGCTAAAAATGGAAACTCTGAAAGTCATCCAGACCCTTTCAAGCCTCTTCTGGCCCAGGCAGACAAGGGTGGAAGAGTCCAGGCGTGCTCAGTGCATTCCCACTGGTCATCCAAGTGCTTGGTAGGATGAGGAAAGTGACACCACTTGCAAGGGCTACAGATCCTAACCCTAAGTAGTGGGGAGACCCACTGGCAGGGAACTGTGCACAGAATGACCAAGGACAGCTGTGTATCAAGGGAACTGGTGTGAGATGGACCTGGCAGGAGGTGGAACATGTTAACCCTAAGCATCTGTACTTGGCGCTGAACTATAAAATGTGGGCAATGGGTAAGGGGTCAGGCCCACTCAGGCCAACCCCTAAGAGCCCTTGTGGCTTCTGCGTTGTGGTCCCTTCTCTTATTGGCAAGCTGTAGATGGAGTTCACCAACACCACAGATTCCCTGAGACCTCTGTGGTTCCTTCCAGGCTATGTCATCACAAGAGATGAAGAGCTTTTGGAGGATGACTCACAGAGAAGGCAAACAGGAAAAGAATAATGCCAGGAGGAGATCCAAGACATTGACTACTAAGAAAAGGTTAAGACGGTATTAGCTTAGCTTAAAAAAATGCCCCAAAACTAGTCTATTTGAATCACCAAGTCTATTCCTGCCATAGAGCCTTTACCAGGAGCGTCCTGCGGGATCGTAACACAGTGGGCTCCTTCGTGGTCTGCAGGCTCAGCTGAGGTGCTACACACACACACAGTTCCCTGGTGTTGCAGGGTGCAGCAGCCACTCGGTTACTACCATGTCGCTCTGATACTTTCATTCCAGTACTGAGAGCTCTTTGCAATTATCCTGCTGCCTCTGTCTACTGTCTACTTGTCTGCTCCTCCCCTTCTACAGCTTCACTGCCAAGCAAACAGTCCAGCCTGCTTGTCACCAGTATGAGGGGTTCAAATGCATGTTGAATCACTGGCAGCAAGTTCTGAGTTCAAAATTAACAAATTTTTCTCAAATTAATAAATCATTATCATTTGATAATCATTATTCGATAGGTTATATTGTAGAAAGAACTTTATTCCCTAATAGCAAATAACTGAAGCATGTGAAAAGGAATGCCTGGCATCACTGAGATTAGCTAAATTATTTTTAAGATTAATTTTTCCCTAAACACATACTATTTCATAGAGAAGACTACTGAACAATGGATCTCATTGTCAAGTTAAACTCCAGTGCTTGCTGTTTCTGGCCAATACACCATTGTCTCAACTTTTTTCTGACTCCAGGGAGCTTCTACACATAAAGATCACCTATTTATTTCACAAGAAATTTTTAAAAGTCTGCCAAGGACTTTTCCACTGTGAACATCTTTTCTATCTACCTTCAAACCCTATATCCAGGAGCATGACAAGAATAATGCTACAATCCATTAACCCCAAATATACTCCTTGCTGACCAACTCGGCAGTGGCATGCCAAAACCATCGCCTGCTAAAAGGTACAAATTCTGCAATCAGCAAAAACAAAAAGACATTTTCCTCCGCAGACAAGCAAACACTGCAACATGTAGTATACTTCACCAGTTAAATAATTAGAAGCCAGGTACTATCCAGCCTGGCAAGTGCAAGGTCATGAGTTTGAACCCTGGTACCCTGGTCCCACCAAAAAAAACAGATACCATCCAGTCAGGATGAAAATAATAGTATCCACCAGGACTCCTACACTCTTTATGACAGACCAAGGCAGACAGTCTGTACAGGACTGCAGCTAAGTAGAAAACTTATTCCCACTAATCTTCATTGAGAAAATTCTGTCCTAACAAGAAAAAACTATACCATTATCTGAGGTCCATTTTGCACACTGAAAAATAAGACTTGTCGCATGCCCCTGGCAGGGAAGGAGCGTGAGGAGCAAGGCCAACAGGCCATCATGGGCAGCCCAGACATGAGGCAGGAAGCACAGGGACGCACTCCTGCTCTGCCTCTGTCCGCCTGCGGCCCATTCTCTGTGGACACTGGGTCGAGCTGCATGTCCTCAAGGTACGTCTTTCTGACACATCTTGCCTAGAGTAGATGGATGGTTTCGGTAAGCTCTGGCTTTTCTTCATGTCACTAGTGCTCTTCAAGGCCCTGCCACCCAGCTGTTGGCTCAGTCCAGCTCCCATATGTCCTGTCCTGAGGTGACAGACTCTCCCCATTAGAAGGGTGTCTGTCTCCTGTCATTTCTTCACAGAGCCCAGGACAGGACAATGCAAATAACTATTCACTACAAGCTCAAGAACAACACAGCAAGTTGCATCTTACTCGGGGATGAATTCCTAAAAAACAGAGATGAGAACTGGGATCTGGGCAACTGTGAAACATGAGGGGAGAAAGAGATGGTTTAGGCACATGAAGAAGAAAGAGGTAAGGACTGAGAGTCCCCCCAGCAGAGGGCCAGCAAGGACCTCTGCACAGCTGTGAGGGACTTGGGGGGAGGCGGCGTGAGGGAGCCCAGGAAGGAGCAGACTCTTCTAAGCAGAGTAAGGAAAGGTTCCAGAGTTGTGCCATACATGGAGAAAAGAGAAAAAGCAAGCATTTCAGGGTGGGGAGTGCATGATGGGTACTGAGCTGGAAGGCAAAATATGGACAGAAAGGACCACAGTTACGGAAGAAGCAGTCTATCTGCTGGGCCCTGAAGGGGCTATGCAAACACTGTCCCCAGGTTGCAATTCTGCCACAAATAACACTGCAGGGTGATGACTTCCCAAAGCACAGCCCATTGTGAGGATGTATGGTAACTGAGACCCGACTCACTAAGGCCTCTGGGTAATTAAGGTGGTCACTTTCATGAGATACTGGATAAGACACAAGGTTCTCCTTTACAGGTGAAGTAATGACTACTTAGATAATTCCTTCTAATTCTAGTCTCTCAGAAATCACTGCTCTCCCAACCACTTCCGGCCATTCTGGGAGCAAGCTGCCTTCCCAGACCACCTGGGAGTGATCTGAAACAACGGCTGACAGTGTGAGGCTGAGGCTGCGGCACAGGCAGAGGCAGAGGCAGAGACATCTCTCCTCAGGGCCCTTCTGCCTGTGGCAGTGATGAACAAGGCACAGGAGCACTGTCTCTGCAGGTAGATGGGGCAGAGGTGCTTGCTCTGAAGTGTGCCTTTTTTTTACCAGGGATGGCAGGAAGGGTGGCAAAGCCAAACAAAAACTCTCAGGCTGGCTTATTTGCTTAACAATGTATTTTAATCAGACGTTTTTATATCTGATTCTCAGAAATCTAAAATAAGAACTTTCTACCTACCCCTTTTCTATGGTACTAGGTGCCAAATGTAGGCCTTACCAGCGAGACACTCTGCTCCTGAGTCCCACACCTGAACCTTCCCCTCTTCTTTTCATTAGAAAGAAGGAAAAGAAAGTTTGGGCTCCATTTTTCTCATCATGGGCAATATACACATGAAAGCGATCCACACGCATTTCTTCCTGTTCAGCGCGTTCCTCAGTGTTACCTCTTAGGACCACACTTCAGAAAATGCTTGGAAAAGAACTGAGAGAATAGGCCCTGTGGTCTCCCACATGTGCTAGGACACTCATATTATCACCTTGGGTTATACATTAGTCCCTGTCTTCAAGACCAGCATTTCATTTTCTTCCTTTTAAAAATTTATTTATTTATTTATTTATTTATTTATTTATTTTTGTATTATGGCCAGCTCAGCCTGCCCTGGGGGTGGGGCTGGCGCAACAGGTGGTGCCAGGGATAAAACCATGGCCCCTGTGGTTGCCTAAGCTTACCTAAGCAGGCGCTGTAGACCACTGAGCTATCTCGCCGGCCCCAATTTTCAGGAGTCTTTCACGTCCCCTTCTAGCCCTGCCTCCATGGTGAACGGTCTAGTTATACCATCTTGGCTTCCCATAGTGCCTGAGCTCTGGGTTTCAGCCACTCTGCTGCTTCTAGGAATGGTGACCATATTCTCCATATTCTAATAAAATGCAGAGAGAACTTAAGGAGAAAATCTAGGGCTGGGACTAAGACTGGGACTGGGATCTTCCCCACGAATCCTTATATTTTAAGAGGAGCAGAAAAGGCTAAAGCAAACCACCGAAAGTTGAACACAAATATGGCCATTAGGATTGATACACTACTGTTGTCTCACTCAAAATAAAATACTAACTTTGTATAAAAACTTGTAAGAAAATCTGTCACCCAAGAAAAGCAAACACAAAATGCTAGACTGAGAAAATTATACCAAAAGCAATAATTAGGGAATAACCTTATCAGATATAATAGTATCACAGTTGCTTATTAAACATGTGTAGGTCATAACTACAAGAGATATCATTTAGCCCAATGTGAGGTAAGGAACCTGAAAGTATGTGAAGTCAACGTGGACTGTTACACTATACAGCCTGAAAGCAGAAACACTAAAACAAATGAACTAAAGCAAGCGAGGGAGTATTTTATTTTGATGTTCAGCTAGATTTTTAAAAAATGGGATGGTTTAGTCATTAAAAGTTGTCTTAGTTACTCTTCTCTCATTGCTGGGACAAATACCTGACACTCAAAATTAGGCAAGGAAAGGTTTATTTAGCTCACAGTTACTGGAGGTTTCAGTCCACAATCAGCTGGCTCAAAGGCAGAAAGGCACATGGCAGAAAACTACCTTTCATGGAGGTGGGCAAGAGCAAGAGCAAAGGGAGAGGTAGCAGCAGCTCAAGCAGCTAACTTCTCATTCTTTACACTGAAATGCAAATCACCTGCCCCAGGGGAGGTACAGCACCCATTCCCACAATCATCAATTACAAATTTCAGAAGCCGCCCCATGACTGCATGAGGTTTTAGGAGAACATCTATACACAAACCCTAACAGAAGTATTAATCAAGGAATATATGATTTTATATATTAAATGGAAAAACACATAAATCAGCCTCAGAAAAGAGATATCTAGTATTCAAATCTAGTTGAGATCTGTGGTGAATTTTGGCTCATTCACCTTATGAATAAATCAGGAAATGAAGAGACAAGTGATATTACATGGGAAAAAGAAAAATAAACACAGTTATCCTTAAGAGTTTAGTCATGCCCTAAGTGCTACAGAGTAGCACTTACAACACAGTAATGATATAGAAATCCCACACAGTAATGATATAACAATATAGTAACCCCACAAGAAAACACACAAAACAGCAGCATGAACAACTAAAACCTCATACCTGACATGCAAACATGACATAGGGGTCATAGAGGTACTGATAATAATGCCCTGGACACAGCTTGGGCCAGTTATCCTACCTCCATGTCTCTATTTTACAAAGTGCCTTTTAATGCAGAATTATTTCAGCTATTAGGAAGAGGTGGTTTTTTTCAAAGATTATGTATCAACCTAGACATGCACTTAGGAAATGGTGTGGAGTCCCAAACAGGTCAGCCCCTCACGTTGCGCAGCCCTGTAAGGACCAGCTAGCCTATTTACAGGGTGAGATTTCCAGTCGCTGACTGTCACACAGCTGAGGAAAACCAAGCCACAGGCCACTCGGATAGCCCGTTAACATGGATGATAAACCGAGATGCCAGGTAACCTAGCCAACAGTAGGTTTCAAAGTTAATTTGTGACACTCAACATTATGTACCGAGGAAGTACTCTGAGATAGGTTTAGGTTCACAGCAAAAACAAACAGAAGGCACAGAGATGTCCCATGTACCTTCCACTCCCACAGGCACAGCCTGCCCTGCTATCATTATTCCTCATCAGAGCACACATTCAATTTGATCACAGTTGATGAAACTTACAGATACATAATTATTATCCACAGTCCACAGCCTCTATTAGCATTCACCCTTGGTGGTATACACTCTTTGAACAATTTACAGGAAATGTACTCACCATTACAGTACCACACGAGAAAGTATCACTGCCCTAGGAATCCTCTGTGCTTTCCCTATTTATCCCTCTCCAACAACCCACAGCAGCCACAGATCATTTCATGGTCTCCACAGTTTTGCTCTTCCCACAATATCAATAGTTGGAATCATACGGTACATAGTGTTTCCAAATCAGCTTCTCCCTCTTACTACCATGTAGTAAGTTTCCTCCAAATCTTTTCATAAACTGATAGATCATTTCTATTTAATCCTGTATTTACCTACTGAAGGACATTCTGGTTATCTCTTAGTTGCTTTTTTTAGAAAAATGAGGACATAAAGACACAGAGGCACTGAGGAAGAACTAATACCTAGGCATGGTAAGAGCAACCTAGGCTAGCCCATTAGCACATGTTTCACACACAAGGACCTCTCTGCCTATTGACCTACCAGCTGTTGTTCCCAGAGTACATTTCTCCTAGACCCGCATCCAGAAGGCCTTGGTAGAAAGGGAGGTACAGATTAGTAACATCTTTGCTTTGAACTGAAAACCCAAGTTTCATTTTTAGTTTTAAAGGATGCTCCTCTCAAGGATATCTTCATCTGACAGAAGGAGTATCTAAGAGTAGAAAATTTCAACACGCTACATTGCATACCATCTGGGACAATCAATTAGAATTTGAAAACTAGAGGCTTCTTCCAGGCTTTTCCCCCCAACTACTCCATAATGGTATCTCAGTCGATTTTCTTGTCGATGGTACGAAATACCTAGCACCTATAACATAATGAGAAGGCTTATTTGGGCTTGTAATTTAAGTTTCAGTCCTTCTATGCCAGCTCTAGGCAAATGTAGCATGGTGGTAGGCCCTGGGCAGAGTACGCTGCTCTGAACACTGCAGCCAGGAAGCACTGAGCACAGGGAAGAACCAGGAAGGAGACAGGAGCCCCGAGGTTTCGCCGTGCCGCCACCTACCTCTTCCCACAAGGGTGCACCTTCTAACAGCCAGTCTGCTATTCCATTCTCATAATCCAATCTTCTTCCAGAGGTCCTGCCTCTGAATGAATGAAGTTCTTGGGGAATGCCTACAGAGGAACCATAACAACTGAAGATAGAACTTTTTCTTTCTCTCTTAAGACTTACTAAACACTATCTGATACTCAGATTTTACACAAAATGTTTCTGAGGAAATTTTGAAGAAAATTGGCAGTCTTAGGGGCTGGGCAGATAGCTCCGTGGCACAAGTGCCTATCTGGCAAGTGCAAAGTCATGAGTTTGAACCACAGTCTTGCAAAAAAAAAAAAAAAATCATTAGTTTTATCCTGTATTATTGATTCTCTACCAGGGAATAATTTGCTCCCCAGCCTGAGGACATCTGACAACAGATAAAGGTATTTATAGCTATGAAGCTGAGGTCACTGCTACCTCACAGACAGAAGGATGTACCCAAATGTTCTACAAATATACAGGGTAAACCTCATCATACACACACCTAAACAAATCAGCCAACCCAAAATATCAGCAGTGCCACAGCTGGGAAAATCTGCTTTATGTGAGCCAACCGCTATAAAATCAACACTTAGGTGATACAAACATCAATGTCAGTAAAATTCTACATGTACCTTAACAGTAAATATGTCCCTAATTTGGAAGGATTTGTGCTGTTTCCTTAACATTTCTAGGATATCTTAATCTTGATTCTGAACTACTTATCAAACCAGTCAACTGAATAAATGAAAAGGTTTTATATAGTTTGTGTAAATTTTTCTATTTTGGAAATGCGGGTTATGATTAAAATTGGCATTTCTAAAGCTCTAATTGCTAGTTATTACACTGCTGAGCGGGAAAAAGGAAAATAAAAATATTTTCAAGATCAGCCAGATGGGAAGTCTTAAGAAATTATAAGCCAATGTTCATATTCCGATGAGAAGAAAATTTCTGTTTAAACATTTTTTAATTTGCTTACATAATAAGCAGTACATTTCTTTAATTCTTAAACTGCTATTAACTGTCTAATTTTCTACTGTTGTGTTGAATCTCCCAAATCTTATTAGATTTCTTAATAAGTAGAACAGTTTGTATAAAAAAGTATACAAATTAAGGACTTTATAAATTAGAATGGGATCAAGCCTCTGATAATGCAAGATTTCTCTACAGCTGTATAAGCTGCCTGTAGAAACTTAAAATGTCTGTTTTAAAACTTGTTTCTTATTGAAATACAATGAAGCTCGCCAGTTTCTGTGCCCAGCAGGAAGGTTACACACATCCCTTTGTGACATCAACACACAGAGCTGTAGGAGCACAGTCCATGCTTCTTTGGTAACTGCAGCCTTCCACTTCTTGGGAGCCTCTTTCAGGTATCTCTCACTCCCTCTCGCCTCTTCTTTTCCCGCTCGCCTAAACATCACTGGGAAGGTGGGAACAACTTGCACTACAAGAATGTAAGGAAAATCATAACAGTGTCTCCTCTCAACCATGGAACCAAAAAGTCTTAAGAAATTAAGGCTTTCAACTCACCAAAATATAAGTAAGATATTCATTATTTACATTCTTTATAGGGTACTGCTTTTGGTAAACCTGTGGAATAGTTTTCTTTTACTCATGTCTGTTGAAAGCTACCAAGAAAGAACTACACATTGAAGTCCATCTCTTGCAAGGTGCTTGGGCTTGTAAAGTAATCATTAAAATCATGGACTGCGTGCTGCCTCTTAAAGCCCTATTTGTTTGACATAATCTAGTGGCAAGATGGATAGGCAAATAAATGGCACTACTTAATATAATCAATGTTGTACAACCAACATCAGGTCTCATTGCTTTATCACTTGCAAAGAGTTTGATGATAATAAAGTTGATTATGAGTGTGAAGATATAAATTGTTCAGTAGTTAGAGTTAATGACAGCAAAGGAACACAAAGACAAAAATACAGGCTTTAGCAGCTCGAATTCATTGTTAATTGCCTTTGCATTCATTATAGGCTGACCAGAACTAATTATCTAATTAAACCAAAGCCCTGTTGCCTTAGAGAAATTTCTAAGTACTTGATGTTGGTTGTCAAATACCTCAGCATGTCTTGTTGAAATATGTAGTTAACTCAAGGCATGTTTTGCTTTTCCCAGTAGCAATACATGGCATTCTTACTTCATGGTAATTTTTGCTTAGGAAAAGATTTTCCTTGAAAAAAAAAAAAAAAACATCCATGCAAACTAAAAATAAAGGCAAATATCTTGAGCAAGAACTCCTGCTCATTTTACTCAATGATCTATAGTTCAGGAAAAGTCAATATAATCTACTTTAAGTGAAAAGAAACAAAAGAAATCAAATATCACTGTGTGTATGCCCGTGAATGTTCTCCACGGTTTTAAAAATGCATTTAAAAAGTGTCTTTTGTGATGCCTTGCAGTAGTTCACAGTATGAAATTGCACTACTTAATTTCAGATAATTACAATTTTAAAAATCTGTAACATTTTTTAAAAACTGGAAGGAAAGTGGTACATTATTCAGACCAAAGTCTTGACTTTATAAATAAGGGAACTGAGGTTCCAGGAAGCAAAATGACTTGCCCAAAGTCATGCAGCCAGTGGCTCAGGCTAGGCATGGCACAGTGCCTTTTCAGGCAGTTATTCTTCTGACTCCTCCAACTTCCAGATTGTACCCTCCGCTTCCCATACTGCCTCTCAAATGATAATAACAGAGCATCTGCATGGACACAGCTAGTTGTGTTTTTCCAAAAGAAGGCTTCGGTTGGAACCATTCCCCTCTTTAAGGAAACACATGCATAATGGTGTACCTACTTATTTCATATCAGTCAAATGCACTGGGATGTATTTTGAGGTGAATTTTCAAGGGAGATTGTTTTTAAAAGGATTCAGGGTTGTTGTTGTTTTGGCTTTGTATTTGTTTTTTGCTTTGTTCAACTAGAACATAAAAAAATGACAAACTTACAATGAATTTAATTAAACAGACTATTTAAAAGTTAAACTGAATCTACTATGTTGATTCTCAGGGAAATTTACCTTAAATCTATGATCATGGCCATAAAACAATACTTAGTAAGGACCCTCTGGGAAAGACACTTTCCAAGAAAACACTATCTCACTCTACAAGCTTCTTACCTTCACCTCCCTGTCTGCCTTCCTCCAGCACTTTTTACGGAAACGGTAGCATCGAACATACAGTTCTTTCCTGGCAAGTTAAGGAAGATGACTTTCCCTTTCACTGCCTCTTGAAGCTGAACATCAACTGTTTCACCACTTGTGTTTAAAATCCATTAATTAAAATAAATATAAAGTAAAAAAAATCTTTCTTTAAGCCAGGAAGAAAAGGACAGATGGGAAAGCGGAGGAGGTGGAGATAGCTGATGTCTTCTTAGGAAAAAAAGAGAAAGAAAAACAAGAAGCATGAAATTGAAGGGGGGTTAATTAAGAGAGGTAAATTAATTTACAGTTCACAACTAATTTTGGTCTCACCATAATCACACTGCTTAAAGGACAACAGGCAAACCTTTCCAATATCAAATTGATGGTGGGGAGGAGGGTTGCTATAATCTTTATTCCAAAAATGGCAGTACCTGGCCTTTGGCAGTGCTTCAGGCTGAGCACAGCAAAATCTCTTCATTAACAACTTGTGAACACCACACCACGCTGCCAGCTTCCCTGCAAATTCTCCAAGTTTTTCATTCCCTTTTCCCTTACCTCCTATTGCCTGAAGACACTGACAATCAGGGGGAGGGGAATCACTAGTGTAAGCCTTTCTTCATGCTTACACCACATGTACTAGTCTACAGGATTAGTTAGAAATGATGTCTACTGCTTGAATCATACAACCTGACATCTGAAATGTATCCAAAAGTGGTCTGATATCCACAGATGAAGTCTGACTCTAATACTGAAGTCCCTGAGCTTAATGTGCTGAACTGAGCAGCCTGTACAGCCAACGGCTAAGAATCAGATGACCAGATGCAGGTAGTGAAACTAATGAAAGAAATTATGTACCTCTGTGTTTTCTCTGAATCATCCTTCTATGTCTTTTGTCTTTTACAATGGAGTAAGGATACACGCTTCTCACAGCTGTGAAAAAAACTGTACTAAGTGACTCACTCAGTAATGGTGACAAAGTTTATACAGAGCAGCACACTCACTCAAGTAGTGGCAAAGCCATGCCGCCAGTTCTAATTTTGCAATTATTTATTTTTATTACAATTTGACATTCATGCATGATATGGGATAAGAAATGCATGCTGACCTTTTTTAAAACTGGAAAAGAAAGCCAAAATATTTCATATAAAACTAAGTATAATTCAGTCAGCCTAAATATAGGAAATTTTAAAAATTTTAAAAATTTACTTATCACATTCTAAGCTTATATAAAAGTCAAATAAATAAGTGCTACTGGGAAAAGACACTGTCAGACTACTTTATGAAAAAAAAAAAACTACGCTAGGAACTGTGAGCATGTAAGAATGTCAACTTTTGCACTCACTTCACTAAGTACACATATGACAAAAGCAGATCCACAAAAGCAGGAAGCTCTAGGTAAAGCCAGGAGGTGGCTTATCTTGTATATCAAGGGAAAGGGGTCCTCATAATGGAGATAGGTGAAGGATGGCAGATAACAAGCTAAGTTTCCAAAGAATGAAAAAGTCCATGAAGGAGCAGGTGGGGATAAACAGGCACAAGGCTAGGGGTTCTTCGGGGTTGTTGTTCCATGATTAAGGGAACAACTGTAAGGAACAAAAAGAATCTCAACTTTCCTCATGTTTGTGTACGCTTCCACCATTCCTAAATGTATCAAACATATGTAGGAGGTGGGCTTTCAATTTTGTCAGCTGTCAACTCATGAAAGAAAATACTTGCCAAAGCGATACCTCACCAGCAAGTGCTGTACCTACAAATGGGATTTCCGACCCTTACACCAGGGCTCCTGTCCTTCCCCTGAAATACTGCCTCTGTATTTCTCAATTGTTAAGTTTGTGTTACCACCAACTCTTAAAAATGTAAAACAGTTTGAGTTATTTATCTAACCTAAATTCACAAAAGATTTCTCACCACACTGACAAAATCCAACTCCTGTCCACAACCTACAACTTCCTGTGCTCCTCCTTCCACATGTAATCCCATGCCTACCTCTCCAACTTCTTCCTTGGGGAACCCTGACCTTCTTCATGCATACTAATCCCACAGGCCTTGATTTCTCCCTTATTTATTTCCTTTCTAGCTGTTCAAAGTCATGATATCCAGTACTCTGCTTAACTGTTTATCCTGACATGCTCTGACCCCAGCTGTTTCCCTAGCTCTTTGATATTCAAGAGCAACTCCAATGTTATCCGTAATCACTCCTGTTATCTTGCAGTCACATAATTTAAAGAAACATACTACACACACAAATATCACAACACCCTATTGTGCAAGTGTCTCCCTTAAAAACTCTGTCTGAAACTATAACAAACATCCATCTTATTCCATTTTCTGCTGCTATTAACATGATACATGAGACTAGGTAATTTATAAATGATAAAAATTTAGTCGTCATAAGTGCTGGAAGCTGAGAAGTTCAAAAGCACAGTGTAGGAGCTGGTAAGGGTCTTCTAGCTACACCATGATGTGGTAGAGGGCAACATATGGCAAGAAAAGCAATCATCATGTAAGATCAGGCCCGTCTCCCGCTTGTAATATAGCTCCTAAGGTCATCAAGGAGGAAGGAGTCTTCCGACCTCATCTAATCCTAAACACCTCCTTAAAGCCTCACCCCCAAATGCTATAAGCATATTGATGTTTCCAAGGTGATTACATTTCCAATTTTTGAGGGACAAGTTCAAACCAACACATCTCCCTCACTTTATCCTGCAAAACATGCAGGTAAATTCCTTGGAAATGTAAACCTCATCTTCCTTGTTCTTTCTTGAATCCCCAAACCCTAGAAAAATGTTTTGTACCCAGTTGATATTCACTATTGGATGACAGAATCTATCTCTAACTTTACTCAAATCTTGTTTGGGGTACATATTTCCCTAGCATTCACACACTAGCACCTCTCTTTTCTTGTCTATCTTATTTTCTGAATTTCTTTTGGTCTTCACGTGGCTTATAGCAAGGAATATAAAACAAGAAGAATGTGAAGCTAATAAAAACCCACTCAGTCTGGCAGTGGCACAAAATCCCCAGCAAGGTGCTTAAGGGCTAAAGTACTTGGGGCCAATATCATTCATCAGTGCAGCTCCAGAGGGCAATATCAAAATTATGAAGACAGTGTATCTCTGACCTCAAAAAGTATCACATGCTCTGTAGACACACAGTGGTCGGCCAGATAAATAGCAAGAGAGAATGGAACTACCTGGTAGATGATCTAAGCATTGAAAACGGACTTTTTAACATTTCACCCTGAAGCTGATTTTCAAATCAATCCCATTTCAACATTTGATAATATTTAATAATTTAATTTAATCTTAATTTAAGAATTTTCATTTAATAATCAAATAATAAATTTAACAATAGTACTTAATACTTCCCAGTGTCTTTATGACTTTTAGCCACTTTAAAATTATAGTAATAATTGTGTTCTCTATGGTGTCATCAAGTATATTACTGGAATTTATAAATGCAAATACTGAGCTTTAGAGGCAGAAAACTGATAAAACACAACAATTTGGAAATGAGATCTATGTTACTAAGGTCTGTGTTCTATGTATGGAGTCTGTCTGAATCTGTAAATTATAAGTTAACAGAAGTAAAACCAAAAAATAAAAATCTGTATTTTTAAATTAAGGGAAAGTATTTTTCTGTTAAGTGTTCCTCACTTTAGAAAGAGACAGAATGGGATTTCCTTAAATAGTGAATTTTGATAACACGTTTGAATACCAGCATGGTGATCTCCAAAATCCAGCTTTCAAAATCTTTTTATATAACTATATGTTATATAATTATCATATCAGAATCACCTAATATTAAGAACTGCCTTACTATGTATAGGCCTAGCCATGATATCCAAACTGAGCTGATAATCAAGACCTTATTATCACTTAGTGCATTTAAAAAATGAAAATTCTAACGTTCACGATTCTTCCAAATAACAACCTCTAGGGTCAGACTGCCAAAACAATTGTTTAAGCTCCCCAGGATGCACAAAGTTCTGAAGTACTGTCGCCCTAAAGTCAGCACTGTACAAATGAGTCCATTGAAGACCTGAATGGTAGAACTTTCCTCAAGTGACATACAAGTCTGCTATGAGTCACAGTACACTTGAGAAAGAATACTAGTGCCTTTCACACTGACTCAAGCTGTTTTGGTAAAACTGTACTAACTTCGGCTTTCCTCCTTTGTGCTGTCAGTGACCTGTTACCCACCATCCTCGTGCAACTTATTCCCTCATCCGCAAGCTAGGAATAAGAATAATAGTGCCTGCCTCTTAGGAGTTTCTGTAAGGATTGAATAATGCAGCACTCGTTACATAATGCACTTAACCCAGTGCCAGGAATAGTGAGTACTCATTATCTAAGTTATATAATCCCCCCACCCCACCCCAAAGCATGCCTATTTTAACTGGAGAGGACTTACTGAATCACCCCAATGACAAAATGTACAAGAAACCCATGTTTAGCTTTCGAGGTCCAAGAGGGCTTTAAATTCAGGGTTAAATTGGAAATGATGGCATCTAGGGTAATCTTTTTCCATTCATCATCGGCTGTTGTTAAAAGTTCACTTGGCGAAGAATACCGAGGAGTGAACCAACTCCACACGAGCTTGTCTGATTGTTGCACACCAGTTCCTCCTCGGATGCCTCTGGACCTCCCAGTCAATCTACCTCTCCGCGACAACCAGAAATCCTCATTTGTAAAAAACTCTTCCGTCTAGAGGTTCTCTGCAGGCAAACCAATCTGGATAACCACTGATACACAGGCGTCGGGACCACAGCGGAGGACCTCTCAAGCCCTCCCAGCAACAACCGTCGTGCTCTGTAACCCAAAACGCCACGCAATCAGGCCCTGATGCAAATAACAGCTGGTGACCCTCGCGGTCACCAGGGACAGATTCGACCCCCTCCCTCCTAGGACACTTAGATAATTACGAACACGCTGTCCCGCGGTCCCCGTAGACAGTGCTGCTTAGGTGGCCACGAGAGGCTATGGTTGGCCCAATATTCTCCTTGCCAGAGACAAGGGCAAAGGAAGGCAACCCTGGATGTCAGAGCAGGCCCGACCAACGCCAAAAGGTTAACGACCCTCCAGCCCAGTTCCTTTGAGCTGAGGAAAACTACCACTAGCCCGTGGGCCAGCTGCCGGAAGTGCGTCATGCAGCACGCTGGGGGTACCGGGAGTTGTAGTTGATGGCTGCTTCTCTTACACCACCACCTCCATATTCTTTTGTTAAACAAGAAAATACTTGGAACACCTGGGAAAGGTCGCTTTGTACCTCACAGGTCTAGTATCCCTTCCTTTGTCCGGTCGATCGAGGCAACTCAGAGCTCTGGGGAAAGCAGTAGACTACAAGTCCCGGCATGCTCTGCGGCGCACTCTGATCGCCCGGCTGCCGTCGTTGGTGCGGGCCGCATGAATGGAGCTCCCGGCGTAAGGCAAAGCCTGGTACTGTCCGCGCGGCCGTACCTGCTCCCGAGCGCCAGTGCGGGGTGTGGGCCGTGCGCGTGCGCGCTCAGAAGAGGCGGGAGGCTAGCGCGCCCGGCGGTTGCTGGCGCGTGGCCGCTGAAGTTGGCAACCGCGGCGTCCAAGCCGCGCCTCTGACCGTCCGGTGCTTGCGGGGCCTCCTGCCCCGCCTGGAGCTGCGGGCAGCCGTGGCGGCCGCCGGGGACAGCACGGGGCGGAAGAAGGGAGGAGGCCGGTCGCGGCGCACAGGGGAGCCGCCGAGCATGCCCCGAGACAACATGGCCTCCCTCATCCAGCGGATCGCCCGCCAGGCTTGCCTCACCTTCTCGGGCAGCGGGGGCGGCCGTAGGGCTTCCGACCGCGGCGCGACAGCGGGCCCCGAGGCGCAGATGCCGCCTGGCTTCCCGGAGAACTTGAGCAAGCTGAAGAGCCTGCTGACCCAGGTCCGCGCGGAGGACCTGAACATCGCTCCGCGCAAGGCCACGCTGCAGCCGTTGCCGCCCAGCCTGCCGCCGGTCACCTACATGGACATCTACGAGACGCACGCCTTCAGCCTCGGCGTGTTCTTGCTCAAGAGTGGCACATCCATCCCGCTGCACGACCACCCGGGCATGCATGGCCTGCTCAAGGTGCTCTATGGTACCGTGCGCATCAGCTGCCTGGACAAGCTGGACGCGGGCGGGGCGCAGCACTCGCGGGCCCCACCGCCCGAGCATCAGTTCGAACCGCCGCTGCAGGCCCGGGAGCGGGCGGCCATGCGGCGGGGCGTCTTGAGATCACGGGCTGAGTATACCGCAGCCAGCAGCCCCTGCGTGCTAACGCCGTTCCGGGACAACTTGCATCAGATCGACGCTGTAGACGGGCCTGCCGCCTTCCTGGACATCTTGGCCCCGCCCTACGACCCCGACGACGGCCGAGACTGCCACTATTACCGGGTGCTGGAGCCCGTCAGGCCCAAGGAGGCCTCTGGGTCGGCCTGTGACCTTCCCCGAGAGGTGTGGCTCCTGGAGACCCCGCAGGCAGATGACTTCTGGTGCGACGGGGAGCCCTACCCGGGCCCTAAGGTCTTCCCTTGAAGCCACAGACGCTCGCCGTATGCCCAGGTCGTGCCCTGACCTCATGGGCCCGCTGCTCGCCACCCACCCACCTCAAGGCCTCAGTCTCACGTGCTCTCTGACCCTACTCTGGGCGTCGGATCTACGGGAGTGACCGCAGCAGCGGCCTTGGTAGTCATGGAAAGCGCGGGCTACAGGACAGCAGCCATAGGCACGTTTATGAGGGCGGGTGGGCGGGAGGCCGGGTTGCATTCTGGTACTTTCACTGCCACCAGGGCTTTGATTGGGGACTGGTCCGGAAATCTGAAGCGCTTCCATCCTAAAGCCATATGAGAATATTCTTCCTCTGTTATCCACGCTATTCAAAATACACTAAACTTTTTTTATCCCAACCGCATTTGGTAAATAGGGTTTGTTTTCACTCCTGCCCTTACCACTTTTCACTCTTCACAGTTAATTTATTGACTTCATGGCCAAGTGGTTTGAATTGTTTTTAGTTCAAGTCATTGGTTAAAACTACATTTTCAAGAGATTTTAGAGTGAGCTGTCTGACCACAGCTGCCCTGCGAAAAGTAAATCATCTTTTCAGAGTTCTGGAATCACTCTCAAAACGTAACTATGCATGTGGAGGACAAGCTTTATTTTCTTTGCTCAGTCACTATATCTGGTTTACTCAGGCAGTCTCTATGAAAAAGTTGAGCGCCTGGGTTTCTCAGTGAGAGCAGGTTCCTCGGAGCTTATCTTCCCCGTGAATCTCCAGATCTGTGTGAGTCGAGCTGATTTTTTATTGCAGATTCACTTTTAATGCAGACACTATATTATCCTTAAGTGACTTTCTTATCCTAGTGTACTTCTAAGAGATAATAGTGCAATTCTGTGTTCTATCCAGAATCAGGAACTCAATCTGTTGTGCTTCCAAACTACTGAATGTAAAACACCCCTAGCCAACTGCTGAATTCCATATGCCTGTTGATTTCCAGTATCTTCCTATAAAAGTAGAGGGAAACATTGTGTTGATGACTGCTTCACCCTGTCCCAGGAGCCAGGGGGCTGTGGTTCCCGCTGTGCTGCTCCTGGTGTTTTCCCTCTCCTTCCAAGGGGACAGCAAGCACTTGCTTCACCTGCTGTATTTCGTGGAAAGAGGCAGAAAGCAAAGATGATCGTCTGAGACAGGAGAGTTGGCAATTAACTATACTTGTAGCCACTGTAGCACACAGAAACTTGGGTTAAAACACTTCCCACTTCCACCTCCTGAATCTGTCAGATTTATTTTTGTCCTTATTAAGCTGAGGAACTTTACCTTGTTTACAGATACAGGGGCTCCGCTTACTTCAGGCCAGGGAGCACTCTTTCCCTCTTTTTACTATTTATAGGATTACATTTTTTCACGAAGCTTCACAAAACAAGCAGTAGAGAGTAACATGCTGGGATTTGTCAGCATTGTGTCTGAGTCCTTCTGGTGGACTTGCACCTGTGGTGGTCCACCTCTATAACAAAGAAAAATTGACTAGTATTGTCAATGGTGTTTGCTGCCCTTGGGGAAAAACGGGACTTGCCTAACCACACTAGGTTACAGACCTAGGGTGAAGAAGTATTATTTCCCAGTTCTTAACACAGAAAAAGAAGTTCTTTTTAATAAGAGACATTTATGCAATGTGACATGCCACTGAAGACCTGTTGTAAAACCTGTACAGGCATAATACCAAGCCTTTCCTCCAGGGTCGCAGAAATTGTTAATGGAGCTTCACACCGCAGTGATTCTAGATGCCTTGGGTGCGGTGGCCTGTGGCTTTTCATGCCACACAGTTTGAAAACAAATTCTAGATATGCAAATAATTTTCTTACAGAACTTCACAAAGTAAAATGTTTGTGGTTTTTATAGCACAGCAATGAATGTGTAATTATCATTGGTGGGTCACACCTTTTAAAATTGTAGCAAAAACTTTATTTACAAAGACTTGATAATATGTATGTTACAGTATAACAGTATGTTAAACTAACCCTACAGAAATATCCTGGAAATATGGCAGTAATAAAGGAAGACTTATTATGAAAGATTATACTACCCAAAAAAGTAGTAGAAGTTCTCAATTCTAAGCTATTTGGAAGGAAAAGATTAGGGTGCTTTACAGGAGTGACTGAAGTTGTTCATGCCAAAACAGCAATATATCTTTGTAATTTAGGAAGAACAGTGAGATTTGGTTCTCTAGTAAAATCTGAGTAAATTATTGCTGAAAACAAAATGTAACTTGTTTTCTTCAGCCAGTACAGAAAAAGTATGCTCATTAGACAAAATGGGCTACAGAAATGTTGCACCTCTATGCATCAAGTGTGTGTTGACTGGCTTCATGTGCTGCTGCTGTTTCCTGTGGTCCTGCAATACAGATTTTGTTTTAGTACCTGTGGGGTAAAAATAATTTTCTCCTAGCAAAGACTAATGAGCACAATGGTATTAATCATTTAATTTTTTCATTGAATAATAAATGCAATAATTGCCTCTCATGGGTGAGAAATTGTCTGTTGAAATACTTGTGAAGCTTTCAGATTCTCTGTTACACCAGTTACATCAGTACAGAATATTGTGTACCTGCTTACTACTTTGAGAGCTGGCTTTTACCAAGCCTTCCATTTATTGATGAAGGTATGTGATACGTTCTGTGTAGCTCTTGGCTTCTTCCCTGAATGCCACTGCCTCATAGGCAGCATGAGTCTCGGGAAGATCAGTAGCGCTGCATTCTAAATGATCCTCAGTGCTGTGCTTCAGAAGCAGCAGCACAGGGTTAATTCAAACATCTGCCCGCTGCTGTTTAACCCTACCCTGAAAGCAGTGTCACGGCTGTCATTTTAAATTCACAGCTAGATTCTGTGCACAAGCTGACCCTAGTCCTGTCCAGGGCACTGAGGCATCTGCTGTCAAGGAAACCATTTGTTAATGGTGCTGAATCTTCTAGTTCAAGAATACTTAGGAACAGAGATAAAATAAGCGTACTTATGGCAATAAAGGGATGTTTAAAATTATTTAGAGAAAATCTTATTTGATTATGGCAAATTGGAAAGGGAAAGCATTTCCTGCTATACATGCTCCTGTTAAAGGCTCAGAGCTGACACTGTTGTACTGAAAGGTGTTAGCTTTTTAAAGATTATTAAAGTCCAAGTAATAGCATAAACTTAATGTTTGTTTATTTCCTTAAGAGTAAGCATTGAAACAAATGACTGAGAATACTTCTGAAACCTTGATGTCTAGTCATAATTTTCCTCTTTAAAAAAAAATACATTTTCTTCCTTTGATATTTTTCATGTAGAATTTGTGTAGTTGTAGTTTGGACTGGCAGTATCTTAGGCACCTGCATTGATATTGGCCACCCTCCCCCTACACAAACACACACAAATTGTGCTGAACTGTTAAAATGTTACTGCAACAATTTTTAATATATAAAACAATTTGCTTTGATCTCAGCAGTTAGCATATTAAAATTAAATGGTCTAGTTTATGGACTTTATTTAGGTTTAATTAGCCTGTTGAGAACATGAGTTGAACCATCTCAAAAATATTGTGAACCTTTAAGGAACTATTCTCCAGAAGAAACTTTTTAATAATAAAACAGCAATAACTAAGTATCAGTAATAGTCTATAAGATATATGTAAGAAATCAGTGGGTGTGTCTTAGCAAAAACTGAGATGCCTATGAAAAAATCCCCAAAATTGTAAGATGAAAATCTAAAAACAGCTGGCCTCGTATGTTTAAGCATAGGCGTAAAAGCCATGAGGTTAGCCCTGTGAAAACACTGTGGTGTGTTATTCCTTACGTATATGTATGACCACTACCTCATCAAGTCCAGGTGAAAGTGGGAATGTGACCAGTTTGCTTGACATCAAAATATCTTCAATCTTGTTTTTTAAATGATTTGTTACCTTGTTACTTTGTAAACTGGTTAGATTATCGTGGTTGAAGGTGGTCTAAAAATTTGTCAAGATGATTACGTATTGTACAAAACTTGGATGCACTATGTTTTATTAAATCTTGTTAACATGTAATTATAAAAATTGGCATTCTGTGCTTATCAAAATTGGATAAGCAAGGGCGATGAGAAGTTGATGAGAAAAAACTAACACCCAAATTTTGAAATGTCTGTTCAACAGTTCTGAGAAGAGATATTCCATATCCTTCTAATAGGAATGGAAAAGGACACGGAGAAAAGGATTAACTGCCTCCTTAAATTGAATTTCAAATTCCGGTGCTGTTAAAGGGAAACCGTAGTTCCTGGGAGTAGCTGTGAGTGGCTGCCCTACTGAAGCACAAAGGATCCAAAGTCAGGCCTGAGAGTCTAACCTACAGCAAGAGACAAGCAGAGGGGACAGTCACACGTAATTTAACCCTGAATGCTCTGCCATGTTACATCTGTGTAATGAGCCATGGGTGAACTTAAATGATACTTAGGTCCAGATGTTAAAGACACCATCTGTTTGCTTCATACGATAGATGGGTAAATACAATTTTTTTTTAGTAAACATGTTTTAAAATTACTACACAAGTCTTCCCGTGAAATGAACCCTATAGTTATTTTGCTTTGCAAACCAGTATGCAGTCTCTAGGACAGTACTTGCCTGATTCATTTCATCTTTGAGATTTTCTTAAGGCAAGTAGATACCCAGTTTATGTCATAAGCTGGGTATTTTGACAGCCACTTCTAAACTCACCAAATGTATAGCAGGTAACTACCCCTTGTAAGAGTACAGTCTGGAAGGCTGAAAGAAATGAGTGCTGGGGTAATTCCTTCAGAAACCCATTAATGCTGTCATCAGCAGGTCTGAGCATGCCGATCTGAAGAGGTGATAGTGCTTTCAAAAACTTTTCTGTAGTCATGAAACTAATCCTGGAACCTGAAAGTCATCTCCAGCTTGACCACACCATCACACTTTCCACAAAGCCACATCTCGCCAGGCCTGGTCAGAGCTCTGGAGGCAGTTGCAAACATGTAGTCTCCGAGTGGGCTCTTGTTTGTATTTCTTTTCCAGAGCCCACTCAGGAGCAGAGGAGCTATAGGCTGTTAGAGGACGGAACAATGAGTCAAAACAACGCCTCCTCGCGTTTACACTAACACGGGGGAAATCCCCAAACACTAGCGTTTGATTATGAATGGAGATGGCTTTGGGAGTGGCAGGTAGGGTGTCCACAGGCGAGCAGACAAAACTTGGAGGTCCTGTCTTGGTCAAACCACTTTAACCCACTGAGACTAGTGATGTTGCTTAGTAGTTCTACAGGTGCTGAATAACTAATTCCCATCAAGTATCTCATAAATGACTTGTACAGCAAAAATATTGTTGAAAAGTATTTATTTACACTATAGTTGTAAGCCATTATTTGAACTTCAGTTAGTGGTTTTGTGTTAGATCATTTATTTTTCCACAACAATTAAGAACTAATAACCAAACATTCAAATTTTTGACTACAAAGGTAACACTTTTAAGTCGCAAAACAAAGCATACAAAAATATACTTTCTAAAAAAAATTCCAAATATTAATAAGCAGAAATTTACAGCCATACTTAACCCAGGGAGTGAATTTACTTTCCATAGTAAGGCAACCCATTTACATGCAGACCCTGTAACATTGTCTACATCACACAAGGCACCAAGGACACTTCCAACACAATTGCATGCATTCTAGGTTTAGAGAATTCTATGTACATCACTCTTTAAATAAGTTAACCTTTGACTCATTTCAAGAGATCATAAATGCTTTACATTTTTCCCAAAGGTTCACAACTTGGAGAACAGTGCACATCAAAAATACACAAAATCTGAGTGGCTATACACTGAAAAAATAAGTCTACATTTTTCAACTCAAAAAGCAGATATTGCTAAGTCCCTCCCATCTCATTGCACTTCTGTTCTCTGAATTTATAATACATATTGCTTCAAGGGTTGAGATGACTAGATACACTCCGATTTGCTGTTCTAGGGCCACCAGATGGCAAACGAAGGCTGTTTTGCTCACTGCACGGCACCCCCCAAATCACTCCCAAGCCATAAAGTGCACTTCAGTTTTGCTTGTCTTCTTGCTGTCCCCACTTGAAGAGGTCAGCATCTCCCAACATACTGTAGAAAGTCTCAAATCAACTCTTTGATATCCAGGATCAAGAACCTGTCCTGGGTCAAAATAAAGTAAAAAGGGGGCAAACCCCTTCTAGTCAAAGAACCCTTTAAAGCAAGGATGAACCTCAGCCCTCAAGGCCAGGGGTCCACACCCAGCCCTCTCCCGAGCCTCTCCAATGCCTTAGGGTGACAGTTGGCTCCCCTAAGACACACTAGGATGAGCTACGTTTTGGGAAGGACTCACTTCCAAGAGGAAAGAAGACCCAGGCTGGGCTCCACCAAACTCCTTTGCCCGACAAAGGAACAGGAAGCAGGGAATGGTGATAGTGTTGATCGTGCAGCTGGAATGGACAAAGGGCCTCCAGGGCCTGGAGGAGCTGACACAGTCACCCTCAGTCTGGTCTCAAGGCGTCCGGGTCCGAGAAGAACAAGGGGCCAGTGGCCCTCCGCCAATAGTGCCATTGCTACCACCGCACAGACTACCCCCCACCTGCGAGCCCCCGGCACAGGCAGCAGGGGCTGGAGCTGGCACTGATGAGGATGGAGCACTGCTTTTCCGCTCTTTCTGTCTCAGGTGGATCTTGGTGTGGCGCTTCCTCTCATCACTCCTGGCAAACTTGCGGCCACAGTAATCACAGGCAAAGGGCTTCTCCCCGGTGTGTGTGCGGATGTGTGTGGTGAGGTGGTCGCTGCGGCTGAAGTTGCGCATGCAGATCCGGCACTGGAAGGGCTTGTGCCCCGTGTGGATTCGGATGTGCCTGGTCAGCTCATCAGAGCGGGAAAACCGCCTGTCACAGCCTTCTGCTGGGCATGGATAAGGCCTCTCGTGCACCGGTGTCTTGCTTGGCCTGTTTGGGTACTTGCGGGGCCTCAAGATGGGCCGCAGGGGCAGGTGGTGTGGATTGTAGGCAGCGGCTACAGCTGCTGAACTGCTGCCCGGCAGCCGGGGTCCCTCGTTGCCTCCAGGGGCCCCTGGTCCTGTGACCCCGCCACTGGGGCCCCCCAGGGTGAAGTTGCGAATGGTGGAGAGTGGAGTGAGTGGAGGTGGGACCCGGAGGGAGTCCAGGGGACAAGGAAAGGGCTTGCGATCTGGGCCAGCAGTGCCGTGCAGGTCTCTCTGGCACTGAGGTGGGAAGAATCCGGGATAGTCTGGAATCATGGGGAAGAGACCTGGGTCCGTGGCAGGCTTGGGCGATGGGTAGGAAGGAGGCGGTGGGTAGGCCAAAGAAGAGGAGGCGGAGGTGGTAGCGGCAGACAGGAACGCAGAGGGGTCCTGGTAGAGTTCTCCCCCACAGCCTGCATAAGGAGGAGGAGGTGGTGGTGGTGGTGGAGAGTAGAGGTGGTCCAGGTCAGGCTGGTTCTGTGACATGGTGCACACGCCCAGGGGTCCTGCGCCCAAGGGGTTGGGGGAGGCAGAGCTGACACTGGACGAGGCTGTAGTCGAAGCAGGGGAAGTGACGCCCTGCAGGATGCCTGCACTCACAATATTGATGATGCCTTCTGGGTAGCAGCTGGCACCAGGGTACTGGGGGTCAATAGAGAACTTGCCCATGTAAGTGAAGGTCTGGTTTCTCGGTGCAGAGACAGGAGCAAAGCTGCTGGGATATGGGAGATCCAAAGCCCTCTTCTCTCCAGTCATGTCAATGTTGATCATGCCATCTGGTGGGGGGGAGGCAGGGTGGAGGTGGAGAATGAGAACGCAGCCCCAAAACCCCCTCATTGCTCTCTCTGTGGGTCCATTTCCAAGGCTCTGGATCCCAGCAAGCTGGGGCAAAATCCAATAAGTGGGGAAACTGAGGCCTACAGCCAGTAAGGAAGGAGGGCCCAAGCCCAAGATTTAAGAACTACCTCCAGGAAAACAAGACGAGTTCCTTCCAGCACCCCTCCAGCCACCTGTGGCTCTGGTCCCCAATAAAAACACTTCGTATAGCAAACACATTACTAAAATATGCCATCTGCCTGAAGCTTCTCTTCTGCTTGAGGGTTCCATGGCTGGGGTACCAGGACAGGCACCACCCAAGAGCCGACCTGTTCAGCCTGCATGAGAAGGTACTAGTCCCTCTGATAAGGTGCCAGTCTCAGAGGAGAACCCACAAAGTGAACAGCGTCACTTTCCAAGCGCCCCCACCCCCAGTGCCTTCCCTTGCTGTCTCCCTCTGCTCTTTGACAGGCAGAGGTTGAAAGGGCTGAAGGCTGATCCAGAAGGGGCCTAGGGATCTCTCTCTTCCTTCGCAACATCCTCAATCTCGCCCAACACCCGCGCGTCCCGCCCGCCGGAGGCCAGCGGCTGGGCTTCCTGCAAGGCGCGGGGGCTGCGGGCAACGACTTTCCACGGCATCGCCAAGGAAACCCGCGGCGCCGGTGCCCCCGCGGGCCTCCCTCGGAGTCCGGGGGCTGCTTCCCGCTGCTGCCGGTCCCCCACCGCCCCCTCTTGGCCGAGCCCCCTCCTGGGTAACCCCTCCGCTGAGCACGCCGCACACCGGCGGGGGCGCGTCCCTAGGCAGCCGGAGGAGCGCGCCCAAGGTTCTCCCGGTGTTGGCTCTTCTTTGGGGCGAGCTGCGGACAGTCTCTAAGGCTGCCCTCCAACTAGGCTTTCCCGTCGCTAAGCGGTCCCGGGGAGCCCTGAACTTTGCAGTCCCTCCCCGTGCCTACCCCTGAAGAGAAGTCCAAAGGGCGTCGGCAGAAAAGCCCGCGCACGCCAGCGGCCGATAGCGGCGCCGTTTCTACCCGCCCACCTGCGCCCGGCTTTGCGGGCTACCTGGCCTGGGAGCCCCGGAGCAGTTTTCTCCAGCTCCTCCGGCACTCACTGCCCAGTTCCAAATCCAGAGCGGCCGCGCCGTCCACCTCGCGTCCCGGCGCCCTCCGACCCCCGCGACGAGGACACGCGCCTTACCTCCGGCCACTCCGTTCATCTGGTCGAAAGGGCCTCCCAGCTCAGCATTGGGAAAGATGGTCACCGCCGTGGGGCCGAGGTCCTCCACCGGGTAGATGCTGTCAGACAGCTGGTGCACAAAACCACTGAGAGTTACTGGGATTTTGTCTACGGCCTTGGCGGTCATCATTTGCTTCTCGCACAACCTGGAGACCCAACTCCCTCGCTACCTGATGTGTCAGAGAAGCCGTTTTGGAGAAGGACAGGACTCAGCCTGCCTTGGTATATCTCTTTTTGCCCTCCACTCTTAGAAACAACCACCGCTAAATAAAAGAAAAATAAATCCAACAGAAATAAAACTAGCAAACAAGTTGCTGCTTTGTGCTGTTTTTTTTAAGAAGAAAAATGGCTCGTGGCCACTGGCTCCCTCCGGTCTCTGTTCCGGCTGCTAGAAACCAGGAGTTGCTGGTGTAGTGTTATTATAACAGTCAGTGTGTCCTCGCGCCGCGCTATTAATCGATTGCTGCTCTCCCAGTTAGACGGAAAGTGTTGCTCTAAGTATTTATGGGCAGGACTTCAATGCCCGTGACGTCGCTGCCCATATATGGACTGAGGAACAGGGCTGGGCCCGGCGGCTTTTGCCGTCACATGGCCGATTTGCATACGGGTTCAGCGGCCGTGGCTCCGCCAGGCTTGCGACTCCGGGTTCGCAACCTGCGGCCACCGCGGGGATTCGGGACGCGTGGCTGAACTGCAGCCCAGGTGCGGGGCGTGGGGCTAAGAAGAGGGCGCGTCGCGGTCGGCCCGGCCGCAGTCTCAGAGGGAGCTGGAGCGGGTGGGGTCGGGCCGCGGCTCAGCCTCCCGGGGCGGGGAGGAATTCCGGTTCTCCCGGACTTTCCAAAAAAGGACAAGATCCGGCGCCCGCGGCTCCGCCTCCCCAGCCCTTGTTTGGGAGCCATTCCGGAAAATTAAACTTCGGAAAGAAACCGAGCCCAGCCGAGACACTACAGTCAAACCCCTACTCACTTTCTTGGCAGCTCAAAACCACAAGCAAAAAGGAGGCAGAGAGAGGGAGAGCGACAGAAAAAAAAAAAAAAAAAGCTACATGCATTCACGGAAGCTGACTGCTTTTTTCTGAATTACTTGGTGGAAAGAAGTGGCTGGTGATAAGAGTGAATGCGGTATTGCTTTTTTGGAAAGTCTGTTCTATTTATACAGAAGCGAAAACGGAACAGGTTCGGGTTGTTTGTTTGTTTAAGTATTTTGGGCTGCTTCGGGGTGGGGACAGACCCGAGGGGTAGCAGAATAACTGCACTTCAGCTTCGGAAGGAGCCTTCGGCCCACCGGAGGCGCTCATTCCCAAGCCGCGCGCCCCGACCCTTTCAGCTGCAGCGCGCAGCGGGCACCCTTCCCGGAGCGTCTGGGCGGGCGGCGGCGCGGGGGCGTCCGGATGGGAGCTTGGACACCGGCCCCGGCGCGCGTACACACACGCACACGCTTCCGCTCCGCACACTCCCACCCCCGCTGTCCTCTCCACACCCACTCGCGCACCTTACGCCGCGCACCTCTCTAAAAGACCCAGCGCGCTAGTGCGCCCGCGTGGCCAGGAGACCCACTGCCCCGACCCCGCGCCGCCCCAGTACGGGTGTCACAGCTCGCCCGGCAGATACTCCGCGAAGATCCTGTCCGCGCCCGCACAACCTCTGCAAGCCTACACTATTTGTATCCGCGATGCCCGCGAGCCCAACTGCGGGGCGCGCCCTGTCCACCCTAAACCCTGTTCCGGAACACGCACTGAGAGGGTCAGTCGATTTCCCTCTCCAGGAGCACGTCAACGAGGTCAGTACGGTCCAGAGTAACAGCACAGCATGCTCTACGCCAGCTTGGTGCCGTTACCACTGCACACAGGTGCCCCTTAAGCGAGGAAACCGGTCTCCTTGGAAACCTTTCTATTTATTTCTCAAAGCTCTTTTTAAAAACTTTCCAGAGCCGACCTATGCCGTGCCCCTTTCTGGCGCGCTGGACTCGCGGGTCTGACTCCCCAGCGCGGCCCTGCTCGCACGAGGAGCGCTCTGCACCCGCCCGGCCGCGGCAGTCTCCCGCCCTGCCCCGCCCCAGCGCGGCGAAGGCCCGAGATTCGGTGGGGAGCGCTTCCCTTTCCAGGTCTGGACCCGGAGCAGCCCAGCCCAGAGGCGCCGGCGGGCAAGAACTACGGCGCCACGCCGTGGACGAAGCAGGCGCTGCAGGCGCTCTCCCTCCGCTCACCTGCTGCGACTGCCCCGCGGCTTTCCAGCAGCGCCCGGCTTGGCCCGAACGCTCACGTCCGGGACCCCGGGCAGCCGTGAGCCGACTCGGCTCCTGCTTCCGAACAACGCTACTTCCTTTCCCGCAGCAAGAGCTGGCCTACTGGACCCGCAACTTCTGGACTCCCCGACTTCAAAATCCCAGGAAAAATTGGGAAAGTTTTTGTTAAACGCTGTGCGCTCTTTTCCAGTGGGGGTGGGGTGGTGCGTAAAAGGGCAAAGGAAATAAATCGCGGCAAGATTAGAACCCACTTTGTAACGGTCTCACTCCCAGTAAAAAAAACGCGCAAAGTCCCATCTCTAAGCAAAAGAAGAAAAACGAATCTATGCTCTTACCACGTGCGGTAGCCCGCTACGCCTGCGCTCCGGCCGGTCCCGGGGCCCCCACGCCGACCACGGGCAAGACGACACCTCGGAGGGGAGCCCGACTCTCATCTCCAGCCTGAATCTGGGAGAGGTGGCGGGGGTGGGGGTGGGGGTTATGCAAATGCGGTCACTGCTGCGGGGCTCGGTTTGCGCCCCCGCCGCCCAGAGGCGCGCCCCCACGGCGGCAGGCGCGGCCGAGCTGATGCTCGCGTCGCTCCTCTCGGTGCACGTGGGCGGGTGGAGACCGACGGAGCGCGCTGCCCGAGGTGGAGCTCGGGAGGCCCGGGTGCCGGCGAGGTGGAGGACGCCCGCTGCCGGGGTGGCTGTCACCCTTGGCAGAGGAACAGGCCAGTCGGCTAAGAGTCGGAAGAAAGCCTCGCCAGGACTCCTGGATGCAGGTTAGAGCGACTGGCTGGCCCTCCGGGATTCCGAGCTTCCCCAGAACTCGCGCCTCCCTCCGGAGCTATGTGGAGTCACGCCCGGAGCGCTGGGGTGGATTAGGGGCGGGGCAGCCCGAGCTAGGGGGGGCGTGTAGGCTGCAGAGGTGCCTGGGGCCAGAAGACCTTCCGTTTCCTCCACCTGTTAGCAGATAGCTCCTGTAACCTTTGCTTTCCTTTCTTCTGTTTAAGAATGCCTCTTCAATATGGGTAGAGAATATATTAAATATGAATAAAGCAAAATCAAGAAGCGCTCCTTCCCGTCCTGTGGGTAGATTAAATAAGCTCGGAAACCTAAAGGAACTTGCCCAAGACCTCACAGCTGGTAAGTGGTCCAGTTCCAACTTGCATCTGGGTCTTCCGAATCCAGGTATGGTGCTAGTTTCTACATCCTGCTCTCTGGAAACTAGTGCCAAAAAGAACAGCTTTTGGAGGGTTAGCAGCTGGCTCGCCCACTAGGGAAGAAACAGGTCACCGTCCTCAGTTTTATCTACTCTCCTTGCTTTTTCTGAGATCTCGAGGAGCCGCCGAGGTAGCGCTTCCAGAAGGCAAGAGAGGCCTGCTGGAGACAGACTCCTGCGGTGCAATTGGAGGGACGTCGCTTGGGCTCTCCAGACCCAGTGGGCACAGTGGCTTGGCAGAAAGCCAACGTGTTAATGGTGCTGTCATAAGAGAAACCGACCTGTCGGTGCCCTTCCTGGAGGGAAGAGAAGTTGTGAGAAGAAAGAGGTAGGCATAAATAAAAACTCCTAAGGTGATTGCTGAGCAGTAATGATGCTGGGAGAGGAAAACAGGGGAAGGGATATGATGTTGAATACAAAGGTAGACCATAGTCCCCGAGGTTAAGAACTTTGGGAGTTTTTGGAAAAAACATACGCACAAATGAATGGCTTTTAAAAACTTATAGAGTTGTCAAAATGCCCAAATAAATGGGAATACCAAGTTGTATCCAGGTTATTTAGGAGCAGCAAGATGTTCAAACATTCTAATTGTGTGGTCCCAACTTTTGACCCAAGAACTAAAATAAACAGAGAAGCTCTTTGGGAGGCTTGCTCCTGGAGGAGGGGTTGAAGGTTAGGGCAGACAGCCACCACGTCTTCTAGAAACCCCTCTCGGCACTGTCCTCAGTCGTGGGGGTTTCATACAGTGTTCTGACAGAATCACAATCAGGAGGAATGTCACAAATAATTTAATATTTACTTTTGAGTGTCATTATAGGACCTATCTACTGTAATCTAATTCTTTATTTCCATCCTGATCCTGTTACTGGAGTGAGTGTGTTAGGAGTGTCAGAATTGCCTTTCACTGTGCAAACACAAGGGAGTGTGGATCCTTAACTCAAATGCCATCAGATATGCACACATCAGTGAAAACCAGGCAAACAGCCAGCTCTAGAAACATCTTCCTAAAGGCCTTTCCTGCACTTTGAACACGGGTCAATGGTTTCCCTGCACTCTGCATCTCCCCTCTAATCTGGTAACGCCAGGGACTATAAACCTAGCCTAGATGATTCTGATAAAAGTTGAGGAGCCTAAGAAGAGCATGGCTCTGCACCAGGCCAATAGACAGCTGAAGCTCTGTAACATTGGCATAAAAACAAAAAATTGGGTAGGAAGAGATAAAGCCCTCGTGATCTTACCTTGTAGAAGTAGGAACAAGGCTACTCCAAGCAGCAGGTAGTCAGGGTCCCTTCTAACAGCTACTGTATCCAGGAATGCCCCAAGCCCTGGGGACACAATGGTGCTTAAGCCAGGAGCTTGCATGACACATCATTGCAAATATACCATGGCAGCGACAATGTTTGGTCTCAAAAGAAAAAGATAAAGGACTCAATTGAGTCTAAGACTGAAGAAGATTTCTAAATGGAGATCTGAAGTGTGTGCAAGCACTGGTGGGCAATTCGTGAATAGAACATTCCAGAGAGAAAGAACAAGTATATAGAAAGGCTCCAAGGTGGGAGAAAATAAAAAGCATTCTCAAAATAAAGTCCAGTACAGGTGAACACCTCCAGTCCACCACAAGGTCTGTTGAATTGGGGTGAGGAGCACTTGACCGGAGTTTTCCCCTCTATAGCTCTCCCCTTGGCCTAAAGACAGTGACATTATAGTTTTACACTTGAAATTTTGTTCTTAACACCCAGCCTCTGCCAATGAATAAAAGCATGCCAGGAAAAGATACGCAGAAATGCTTATTGACATCAGCATTGTGTCTCAGGGACAGTCTTAATGAAATACATGTCTTAGCTGTTTCTTTCTCAATAAGGAAATGACAGTGTGAGTATTGTCCCATTTAAAATGAAGTGTGTAAGAAAAAAACATCATGTCAGATCTGTAGATCACTGTATGCCACTGTTGGAAGAAAAAAGGAAATCAATGTATCATTGATCATGATTGTTTAAGGCAAAGTACATACCAATCTAGAGTCCAGTCTGGTCATAAAAGCTCAAAGTAAAATCCCCATTATAAACCATATCTGTCTGTTTATGCCCACATTTAACTTATTATCTATAATTATAGAAGAAAAAAAGGAGCTAGGGAGATAGCTCAGTGGAGTAAGTGCCTAGCAAGCGCATGGTCCTGAATTCAATCCCTGGTACCACACACACACAAACAAAAATGATAATAAAATAAAATAAATTTGCTATAACTGGAGAACTCATGAATGTTTTTAATGTCCATATGTCATGCCAAGTTGTTGAAAACAATTTTTGTTTTTTCAGAAAATGATAGATTTACAGAAGCTTTGTTTCTAAACACTTTTTTTTTTTTTTTTTTTTTTTGGCGGAACCAGGGATTGAACTTAGGCCCTTGTGCTTGCCAGGCAAGTGCTTATTCTATTGAGCTATCTCCCCAGCCAAAGTTTTGTTTTTATATTGATGAAAAAGACCAGGTAAATCAATGCATCTATTTGTCGGTGGAGTTGTTTGGTGCCATTTAAAGAAAGCACAAATATTTTAACAAGTCAGCTGAATACAGTACTCTTAAGAAGACTGGTCACCATTTCTGATGGATAAGATATGGGCTGTGGCGGCCTTCAGATCCTTTGATCCTTTAATTAAATCCTAACTTTGCCACTCCCTTGCTATGCATTCTCCAACAGATTTCACGACTCATCTGTGCCTCAGTTTCCTCATCTGTAAAGCCCTAGGCTGCAAGGAGCAGCAGCATCAAATTCCCTGTTGCTTCCCAGAATGCTAAAGCAGTGACTGAAAATGCCTCAGAGGTTAGGAAGAGAGTTTCCATCCCCACTGTTTAGAATCAGAAGGGTTGATTTGGGGCGAAGGGAGAATGCAGGAACCTGGAGCTGGGGGCAGTGGTGGAACAGCACCAGCTTAGAACCAGGGCCCAATGGCTCACCTCTGCCATCATGATCTTCTCAGTAACAATACTGGCTAATACCTATTAAGCATTCGAGAGTGCCACGCACTGATTAGAGTGCTTCAGCTCTTTTACTCTTCCAGCTAATCTTGGAAACAGACATCATTCTCTCAGCTTTGAAAATAGGAAACTGAGTCACCAAAGATCAAGTCCCTGAGCTAATTGCGTGGAGGTGCCAGAAGGTGAACCTGAACCACGTGACTCCATTGCCCGCGCTCCCCATGCAAACCCTACCCAGCCTGGGTAACTAGACAGCCCACTTCGCTTCTCTGAACCTATTTCTTCATTGTGGAGATGGGACTGAGCGTGCCTGCCGTAACTGCTGTGGGACTAGAGGAAGGGGAGCGAGGGTACATCCTGGGAAGCGGCACACATGGTGCAACTCCAGTTGTGTCTTCTGGGTTCACTGTCTGGGTACAAGGGTGAGTCCAGCCTGGGGTGAGGAAGAAGGCCAAGTTCTTCCTTACCTCAGGCTAGTATAGGGGTACTGACCAACCCCAAGACCTTTTCAGACCCTTTCCCCAGCTTCACACTGGAGGCTGGTCCAGATCTGGGGACAGAGAAGAGGAGGTTTCCCCGGGGGACTTGGGGCCTCTGGAGCTGGTCCTCTGCTCCTTCTAGTGCTAGCCACAGGCAGACACTGGGCCACATTCCTTCATGAAACCTCATAATTACCTATAATGTGTGTTTCTGCTCAACATATGCAACTGAGAGACTCTTGTGGTTCTACCATGGTCATGCTGAGTGCCAGAACGATTTCAGTCATTGGCCGTGTAAGTACACGAAGTCTCCCCAGAGGCCTGGTGACTTCCAGCCTTTTAGAATTAGAGACATTTTCTTTTATTATTATTTTTTAAAGAATTTTTGTTTTATTTATTTTTTTCTTGTTACAGAACCTTTGTTTGTTTATTCACTCATTTTTATGGCCAGCTTAGCCTACCCCGAGGGCAGGGCTGGCGCAGCCTGTGGTGCCGGGGATCGAACTGCGGTCCCTGAAGCTGCCCAAGCAGGCACTTTAGACCACTGAGCCATCCCACTGGGCCCCAACATTTTCTTTCAAAAATACCATTATTCAAGCAACAGCCCATGGAAACTTCAAAAAAGAAGAAAGCCAAAACAATCTAGATACTTTCTTCTCTAGTTTTCATGAAAACATGCCCCATAGTGACTCTTATTTTAGTCCCTTCTCTGTACTCAGAAGCCCTGGGATAGATGTCCCTAAGGGGACTTGGTCCTCCCTCCGTCATCCTGTGGATCAAGCACGTCATCACCAAATACTCTCAAATAATGGCGACCTGAGTGAACTATCACCAAACAACTGGAAAATGACGCCAGGGCTCCCTGTGTATATGTGCACAGCAGGGAAAGATGGGTGGCAGTGGTGGGACCTGAGTCGGCAAATGCCTGGCAAAGTTAAGTGCTTGGAAGGCGTCAGCAGACAGCACTCCCTGTCTGCGCGAAGTTCTCGGGCACTTGCAGGAACCGGGCTCAGCTGAAGCACCTTGCCCTGTCTTCTGCCAGAATCACCTTTAAGCCACCCACTCTCAGGGACGAATGTCTCCTAAGGCCATCAGAGAAAGAATTCCAGACTTGCTTTAGTAACCCATTCCAGTGTTTCATACTCTCACAAGACATTCTTCAGAGGTAGACTAACACCCCATTTTCATTATGCATTTTATTTTGTTTTCTCCTGGAGGGCCCTGAAAGAAGTTAGTCACAATGTTGTAAGAACGAGTCACAGGCTAGCAGCACACCTCTCAGGTTCTTTCTGCTTGGCATGGACAACAGTTTGGGTTCCAAGAGCCTATCCTCAAGAGTCTTGATTTTAAATCTTCTCACTACCCACTTCACTTCTTTCACAAACTTCCTAGTGTCCCCCACTTCTCACTGGCTACAAAAGTTCAACAAGACCTGTTGGATGCCACTGTACCATCCCAGGTCACCTTATTTTCACTGAGGCTCATGACATAGCCCCATGTTTTTGGCAGGGTCATAGTCACTTTCTCCATTGCCCCTTCCCCAAATACCAAGCAAGCCCAGAGAAGCTAAGTGACTTACCTGAGGTCACCCAGCTAAAGAAGAGGTAGGCAGCGTTCTCTCAGGTCTGTGGGGGATCAACGTGGGTACTCTGTCAGATGGGAGCTTCAGCTGCTGGTGGGGAAGGCCCAGGCATGTGAGTGTTTGTGCAACACCTGTGACACTTGCATGGCCGGTGGCCAGTTATCATTTAGGTCAGGTGCTTTCTTCTCTAGGTGTGTGCTGACCCTGTTTTGTACCTGCATCCTATTTCCCTCAATGACAGGAACCGGTAGGGTCAAGCAAAGCAAAATCCGTCGGCCAGCTGGATCCTGATCTGTTACACCTTGGAAGGCAGTTTGGGGTCATGCGCATCACGAGTGCATCCCCTGTAGTCCTCATCTGTCCCATTTCTGGGAGGTTGGCCCTGACTCACTGATTGGCACCTCTGTGTTATCAGTCTGTGGTGCAATCGGAAGAGATTCTCATCTGTGTGGGGTGGCTTAAGTGTGGTTGGAGCTTAGCTGGGGTGACCAGCCTGACCAGGATGAGGAGACAGACTCGTTGGCTCTATCAGCAGAAGGGCTTAATGGTTTTGTTTTGTCAGTACTTGGTGAACCTGTGCTACAGTGTGTTCGTAGATGGTCACAATCACATTTGTAGGTGAAACTATTTGTGCTTGGGTCTCAACTCTGGCCTTCTCGGAGCCCGCCTGTCAGATGAGTGGCCTCTGCTTCCCTCATTCATGCACAGAGGCTGAGGAGGCTGTGCTCCGCTGAAGGGGCGGTTTGCAGACGAATGGATTCATTTGTAGGGGGGCTGGGCCAGCTTCTGACTTGACTCCACCAGGACCTTGGTGCCCATGATCTAATGCTTTTTGAGGAAGCTGATTCTGATGACAAACTGTCTGCTCATCAGGGTAATAAAAACCTATGCTGTTACCATGCCCTGCAAGTCTTTCATGCTCTGCTCCTCTGGAACCTTCCATCCCATTTCTCTTTTTCAATTAATTGCTCAGCTTGCTGTGCTCTCCTCAAACACCCCAGACTCCTTCCCTCCTCAGCAGCTCCCTGCTGCCTCGTCTGTTCTCCTAGAGCGGTCCCTGTCCCTGTGCTCTGGCCAGTCCTCACTCAGCCGCGGGCTTGCCTTCTCGGTTTCCCACCACCTTCCTACCTTCCCACTACCTCATCAATTACTGGGCTTTATTTTCATCCATAAGGCATTCACTTGGTGACCGTCAGCCTGAGGAATGTGAAAACCTGGCCTGTCTCTCTGCTGCAAGAACGCTGCTGACCCCAGGGGACAGGCAGTCAGGATTTGCTAACTGAATGTAATGAACGAGCAGCCATCAGCTGGGTTGGGAGTCCATAGCCTTTATCACAGTCTCGCTCCTTGAGGCTCAGTCGCCCCATCTGTAGAGTAGGAGCATTTGCATAGCTCCATATACCTTTGGTAGTCTAGTACTATCGGCCCTGAGGATGTATGAGACACTGCCTCAATCATCACCCTAAATTGGACTATAATAGACTAAGCACAAGTCCCAGGTACTGTCCAAGAGATCAGACCCACAGAAGAGGCCTCCCTCCTGAGCAGGAGCCACGCACCACTTCCCCTGGGAGAAGTGTGGATCATCCTGATCAGAAGTATTGTCCCTGAAATCTTCCCAGCTGACTGCAGTTCATTGTCTTGCTGATGCCCAGGCATTTCCGGATGGATGGGGCAAATGGGCCCTCAGATGTGTGTGTGAGCTTTGACTTCCCTGAGTCCACAGCCCCTGGGACCTCTTTTTACTTTTACAAATAGAGGTGATTTATCCTTTTTCAATCTTCAGGACTCTGTGAATTCTTTCAAATACAAATTCTTGCTTAAGGCGACATAGAAAACAGTGGAAAGGAGGGGGTTACTTAGAGGCAACTCAATTGTTTTTTCTACCTAACTGGAGTACAGAAACTTAAAGTAACTGGTATTATTTGATCTGAGGCAGTTAAGGCTGCATGTTGTTTTTGAATGCATACTGCTAAATTTCAGTAAGTAAATCCCATTATTATCAACATTTGTCTTTGAATGTGCTAATGTAACTCCTGCAGGCTTATTTTAAATTCAATGATGTGTTTTTATTTAGGCAATGGGAAAAACCCACAATGTATTTAACTTTTAGAAAATCAAGAATAAGTTGATCAAGAACAGTTTAGCTTAATTAGGGCCTAGTTATTTAAAACACACATACATATAAGTCAATCAGTGATGTAAAGAGAAAATAGATTTGCAATTAAGTCCAATGTTATTGTCACAGTCCAAATGTATGTGAAACATCCGGTGTGAACTGCCACTGACAGTCATACAAATCGCATGTTAAAATTGGTGAGCCAGTATTGGCAAAATAGCCCGGTAAGTATTTTTGAGACCCATACGATACCAGGCCCAACATCAGGATCATAGGGAATGAGAGATAAATTAGAGTTCCTGTCTCCCGGAGTCAGTATTCTAGGATAGAGCTCAGGCAAATACACAAGTCAGTACAATGCATGGGAGGGATGGGAGCTCTGACCAGACATTCACGCAGCTGCCCGACCCTGAGGAGAGCACAGCACTCGTGAGAGTTGTGAGGAGACCATGAGAGGAAGCGCATGAATGAAGGTCCACCTTCCTCATGCCCGGCATAGCTCAACACACGCTGTACCCAGGACAGTAGGAAGACTGTGACATGATCAATAAAGGTCAATCCAGCCTTCAACTGATTGATGGATAATAAAAAACAAACTCATTTCAAATAAATGCTATAGCAACCACTTGGTAGAATATTAACGAGTCCTCAGGGCTTGAGGATTGACAAAGTGGTGGCTGTAGTTGCAGATCCATAAACGTAAGTTTTGTATGTATTTATCATCTTTTCTAGGAGAAGATTATTGAACCCAGTCACGGTTTCACGAGAAAACATACATTTGTACATACTACTCAGAAATGAAGGAGGGAGACTGTGTTCGCAGTGGCTAATCTTTCTCTTCCCCGGCAGAATGCTGTGTGAATCACCCCCGAAGACATCTCATCCACAAGTGGGTGTGAGGCTCTCAGAAGGAATGGAGGAGACGCCAAATTGTGCTGGCCTCGGGTCACCGAATAAATGGGTAGGCGCAAAGTTCAGAGGCTGGGAGAAGAGGTCCTCTATGATTGGTGGCCCCCACAGATGTGGTTTCCTTGCTATCTCGAGTCCTGGCTCATGGTCCCTGAATAGCTGTCCCCTGTACCTGTTGCCATCAGATAGCCAGATTCTGTCACACATGCTGTCCCGCCCCCACCCCCGATCCATGACCTTTGCTAGAAATGAACCCTGAGAAGCAAGCAGCCTGCTCACTTCAGCTGTACCTCAGCTAGCCAACCGTGAGGTTCTTGGGTGCGGTAACCTGAGATTGCCCTTGAGCTGCAAGTGCTAAGTTTGGGAGCCTGAGGAAACACATCTCAGGGACCAAAGACAGCTCTTTACCTTAGGCTGAGGGTCCAGAGAAACCAGGACTTTGGGGGACACGGAACATAGCATCCTGTCCGGCAATGCACTCTGAACAGACATTAACTCAGGAAAGGCTAGGGAAGGTGTAGTAGGGCTGCGCTGTTAGGGCGGCAGGAAAATCTCTCTTTGCCCCAGAGTCTCCACTTTGAGTAAATTTTCAGAATGGAGAATTGATTATTCAGACCAACAAATTGCAAAACTGGAACGGGTTTTTGTTGGTTTTGTCTCCGTGATTTTAATTAACTTCCAGAAATCGGCAGCAATAACTTACCTGGGATGCTATTACAGATAAAATCATGATGAGCATAGATACGATTAGGTGTTAATTGGTATAATTACCCAGTTCATATTTTAAGATTTGTTATCTGCATTTCTGTTTTTTTTTTTTTTCTTATTGTACTTTGCAGCTCAATATGAAGCTTTCTTTTTAAAAAAAGAACTTTCTTTTCATCTCCCACAGTTATTTTTCACTTTTGGGTTAGCTAGTTATTAGTCAGAGATGATAATAATAATTTTTTCTTGAAGTACAGGTTGCAGCTGAGAATTTCCAAACTGCAGTGAGTCATCTGTGAAGCAGTCATTTATCCGCATACCCGTTGTGCCAGGAAGGGGTCTAGGATTCCCCACCCTTGACGCTAGACACCAGTGTCTCAACCCCCTTGCCCCACGGGAGGCTGTACGCAACCGGTGGGTGCAAGCTGCCGTGGACCCACAGAGAGGCGTCCGAGAAGGTCTCCAGTGTTGATGCCCCTCAGACCAGTGGCTTCACCCTGCCTCAGGATCTTGGCACACATGACGTCCCAAACCTATGTCCCAGGGTGCAACAATGACAGGTATCCTGCTGTACGCACAGGACCACCTGCAGAGGACATTTCGAAGCCTGAGCCCATGGTGAAGACCTGAGGAGGGGCACCGGGCTCCCCTCCTGCTAATGCTCTGCTGCACCTGTGCTAACCACAGAGCCTCTGTGTGGCTCAGCGTCTGGACTCCCAGAATGATTTTCTCCTACAGTACTCTTGCTTTGCACTTAACTTTTTACTTTAATAAGGAGCAATATTTTTAAAAGAAAATGTGTTAACTACTACAAAGTGAAAACTCGTGTCATTTTGCATCACTAGAAAGAAACCCCGAGAACAGAGTATATGTTGAGGTTTTAGTGAAGAACCTGCTGAGGTTCAGCTCCTGGAGGGAAAAAGGATTAAAGATAGGAACAGGAAACCAGCTCACTGCCCAAGACCACAGGCTGAAGCCGGTGGTTCCCTACCCGGGTTGCTAACTCACAGACTGAGGTCATGGCTTCAGACATGTGTGAACTCAGCCTCAGAACTAGGACCTCAACCAGGCTCCCAGCTGACTCGCCGATCTGACCTGTGAATGACACGGCGAGAGCAGGGACAGAATAGCAGATTATAGATCTTAAACTGAACCATGTGCTAGGGAAAAGGAGCATAGTGCTGACAGATTGGCCAGAGTGCAGCAAAGACAAAACTGATTCGGAGGAGTAGAGGCAGGGGGAGCACAAAGGAAGCTCACTGCAGAGAGAGCAAGGGGAGGCAGAGACTTGCAGCTCTGAGTGAGTTCCAGAGGAAAACGTGGTGGAGAAGCATTACAGAAAGAGACAAGTTTTTGCAAATCTTAGCATGACAATCTGATGCAAAAAGTGCATTGTACAGCACCAGCAGAGCCCAAATTTTGGTTTCTAGTATGAGCAAAAGGAACCAGATCTTTAGAAATGGCTAGTACTACAGAGACCAGACAGTACAGAGATATCTGACTGTGCCAGAAAATAAGGAGAAGTGTATAAAAACACAATAACAATGACATGTCAAGGGGACATAGGTGCCAACTAAGAGTGGCCTCAAGGGCCAAAGCTAGGACATTCGAATAAGAAAATAAAATTGTATTGGACTATGAGAGAAAGTATTAAAAAGTCGAAAAGGATATGTTGTTATTAATAAATGATTGGCAAAATAAGCAGAGGAGAACAGACATCTGTGCTCTGCAGAATCCCAAATAATTGATGTACCTCTGCTGCCCTTGGGGCAGCAGAGCCTATGCCCTCACTGCCTGGGTGTGCGTCGCAGGGAGGGAATTTCCTGCAGAGAGAATCTTAGGAAAGGGAGGACGCTTGGGAGGCTGAAAACAGGAGGATCACTACGGATCCGATCTGTGTAGTAGAACCCTGTAAACTCTGTACTAGAAACATAAAGCAAAGAAAGGGAGAAAAAAAAAAAAAAGCCATTTTAGAGAAGGGGAGCCTGGAAGAGATACCCTCGAGTCAGGCAATCGTGGATAAGAACAACAGAGGTGTCACAGCGGTACCTCAGAGATGACAAGATAAGACGGCATTGTAACTGTGTGATCTTCCTCCAGAAAAACACTTTTCCTTGCTCTAATCCTGAGGGGAAAAAAATCACACACTTTGAGTCCCAGCTGTTGAGAGGACGAGGCAGGAGAATCATGAGTTCAAGGCCAGTGTGGACTACATAAGATACCTTATCTCAGAAAGGGGGAAAATAGGGCATAACAAATGATCAAGTAGGATCAGAGATAATAAAGCCATCATCAACTGTTCAGTGAAACAGGTTACCAGCAACCCCAAGTTAACACTTGAGCTCACTACAATCACAGTAATAGAAACTGAACAAAATCTGGGAAAAACGCCTTGTAAGAGTGTGGATGGAAAATTAACTATTAACTTAGAATGTTATACACAGATAAGTTATTAAGGTATAGCACAAAATTAAGTCATTTCACATACTATTTACTAAATGTATGTCTTAATGAAAAGAATAGCTAAGAGATACATTTCAAGAAAGACAATTCTAAAAGATAAATCAGATGACATTTTCAAATATCAAAGCTGAATTAACTGTAAATCTGAATTTTGTTAGTGCTCTCTGTGCAAGAATAGACTAATGGAAGAAACGATTTCAGACGAGATGTATTCTCTTACCTGAATTATAACAGAAGAGTCCCTAAAATATTGAAGGGAAGTGACAGTGTTTAGTGAGTTTTGCTAGATCATTTGGCCAGCCATATGCCCTTCAAAAAAGAACCTGAATCTTACTTTGCACCGCATACAAGAATCAGTTCAAACTGGATTATAGAACTAAAGTAAAAGGCAAAACAATAAAGACAAGAAAACATTTTTTATGATTTTAAGTTGGGCATAGAATTCAAGCACCAGGCACAGAGGCAAGTACTAATTACTCAAACTTCCCTGAAATACAAAGCTTGTGTTTATTAAAAGATACAAGAAGAGAACGAAAAGTCAGACCCCCAAGTGCAAGAAGATACTTATCATCCCATAAAGGCTTGCAGCCGAAATACATGTTTTTAGAAATTCCTGAAAATCAAATGTTTAAAAGGCAACTAGTTTGGTTTTAAAATGAGCAAATAGGGCTGGGAATATAGCTCAATGGCACAGCAGTTGCCTGGCAAGCACAAGGTCCCGAGTTCAATTCCTGATATCCCCCTCTCCCCGCCCCACAAAAAATAAAATAAAATAGACAAGTACCTTAGTAGATACTTAGAAGGCTATTTATGTTATGGCCAAAAAAGGTAAAAATATTTCAATAACAATAGTTAAAAATTGAGAAATGCTCATTAAAGCCACAATAAGATACCAATACTTCTTTTAAAACAGGAAAACAAAAACATAACAAGAACAAAGACTGAAACAAAGCAACATAAAACAATACACATGGGCCAGGGAGATAGCTCAGCCTAAGTGCCTGCCTGGCAAGCACAGGACCCAGGTTTGATTCTGGTTACCACACGCCCAGTACTGCATTCCATGCTGGCCGTGCCAGCCACTGAAAGAGGGCATGGTGGTGCACGCCTGTAATCCCAGCAAGGGAAGCCTGAGACAGGAGCATCACTGTGAGTCTGAACTGTGTAGCAAGACCTTGTACCAGATAGATAGATAGATAGATAGATAGATAGATAGATAGATAGATAGATACATGATAGACAGATAGATAGCCATGGTTATGTAAGATACCAATATTTATCTATAAGAATAACTTTTTTAAACTAATGATAATGAATACTCCAGGTTTGTGGTTAAGTTGATACAATCACTTTGGAAAAACTATTTGGTAAAGTCTTATAGAGCTAAAAGTCACCTATTTTAGGATCAACCAGTTAAACTCTTAGGTGCTAAATATATACGTAGCACATAGTACAGTGAATGGGCTAGCACTTTCATAAGAGCAAAAAATATGGAAATAATCTGCATCTCATCAAAAGAAAAATAAATTATAATCTGTGCAAATAAGAGACACAACAGTGAGGAGCACCCGCAGCAATCCAGGTAAATCTCACAGATCCACAAAACAAAAGACTGCAGTGAGCACTTAGTTGCTCTCTGTGCCTCTTTCTTAATTTGGCAAATATAGGCCATGATGGGGCCCCCTCGTTCGGGTTACCTGTGCCGACAAGTAAGTGGGATAACTCGTGATGATAAAGTGGTGGATAGTGCCTGGACCGCGGGATAGAGTCAGTGACCTGTTATTGTCACTGCTGCTGCTATTACTGCTATCGCGTTTAATCCTAAGGGAAAGAAAAGCACTAACACCTGCTGCGTCCCCACCTGTCACCCTCCTCTTCTAGCTCAGTTCCCAAGCACCTCCTTTGGGAGGGGAGGGCATTGTCACCGTCACTGATGCTGCTACCCTGGAGCTTGAAGGTCATAAGGTAACGAAGCAATGGGTGTGCCAGCCCAAGCACTGCACTGTGAGGGAGGGCGATACCCCAGCGTGACTGAGGAACTACAAGTCGTGCTGTAGTTTTGTGCGCTGCGTCTGATGGACCACAGTGGAGGCTGCAGAGCTCCGAGCCGCGATGCCAGGTAAGCTGAGGAGACACGGACCAAGCCTCTCATCCCACCTTAAATGATTTGAACATTAACCTCCAGATCAATACTTCCTCCCCTCCAATATATGCAAGTGCATGTCACCTAAGTAAGTATGTTATTTATTTATAAAGACATCCAAGGCACAGAATCGATTTAGGGTGACATTCTTGCTAATGACATCCCGATGGATCCATCCTTGTAAGGGAACACAAGATAATTGTTACATACGACATAAGATTATAAGCAATAATGAGGGATTCTATTTAGAGATTAAAATATAGCTTCTCCTTCCAAACTAGAAACAACCAAGGCACACAAGTTTTCTTTTTAAATGTTGTATTAATTTGAATACATTTAGCCATTAAATGATCACAATTAGTACCAGTTCTAATAATGTGGGTGCTCAGATTTTCAACCACCAAACCATGTATATATGGCTTAAGGGTTCCTAGCAAAACTATAAACGACAATAAACATTCATCCTAAAGACATGTGTTTTCCACCATAAACTTAGTAAGTCTTCATTTGACTAATGTACTGACAGAGTAAAAGATTGGCAATAATAATATAACAGAAGACATTACTCAGTACTTATGCTGTGTCAGGCATCGCTGTGAGCAGCCTACAGGAGCTCACCTTCCAACAATAACGTGAGTTATTATCATTGTCCCTATCTTACTAATAAAAGTCAGGGGGGGGGCCAATGCCTAAGGTCACATAGCTTGTAATTCATTGTACAAACACAGGTAGGCTGGAACAAAATTGGAGTTGTTGGGTAGGAGTTACAACAAAGGCCCATAATCTATGATAAATTTCCGCTATGAAATATTGCATATTCACTAAGAACATATACATACATATATATATATATACATATATATATATATATCGATATATATATATATCGACAGTTATTGGGTGGTCATTAGGTTTCACATTTGATCCTAATTAGCTTATAGTGGGTTGTGTCAATTAACTATCACAGTAACTTTGAGACAAGTACTGTTTTCATTCCCATTTTATAGATGAGAAAAACTTCTGAAAGTAATTTGCTCAACACTCCAGAGCCTTCATTTTAAATTCAAGTAGTCTGAGGCCAGCAACTGGTCTTTTTTTTTTTTAAATTTATTTAGTACAGGGTCTGCAGAGTCACTACATAGATTGGACTTGAAGTGATTCTCCTGTTTTCAGCCTCCCAAGACGCACGCCATCTTGCCCAGTCTCTATCGCTGTCTCGGCGTACCTTGGGGGCGGGAACTGCATGGCTCACTGGGGATCACACCCCAGCTGCTATGCTCTGCCCAAGAAGGTGCTTTAGTCCACTGAGCTATCAGGCCAGCTCCTAGAAACAGTGTTCTTAAATAATACTGTACACAATTTCCCTTTTATTTGCCTATAAAATTAAATGTAAATTATGAATATTCAGTACTTCCTGTATTAAAAATATTTATTGAGCATTTAATATGACCCAAGCACATTGTAATAATGAGGTGTAATTGTGAACAGGCAGATAAAATCCCCACATTATATTCTGGTGGATACGAAAGTACCAAACCACTTGTTAAAATGTTACGGTAAAGTTTAATGAGTACTAGGATAGGGAAGTGCTTTGGAAACCAGTAGTCTAATGAATTCCTAGGGTGACAAATCTATTTTATATCCTACTATAAGTATATATATGTATATATTAGGATATAAAATATATACATATATGTATATATATTAGAATATATATATATATTAGGATACATATATTAGCATATAGATTAGGATATATATGACTGAGCAGGACACAGTTCAGGAGCATGCAACACGTTTACTCTTGTGAGAAGAAATCTCTGGTTGTTTTTGATCCAGTAATGGTCATAACTTGCTACCTATGCCATGCGTGAAACCAGAACGTGACAAAATGCTTCTATCTTATACAATGGTTGTTATGTTATCAAGTAGAGATGGAAGACCCAGGGGAAAGAGAGACCAAAGAAGTCCACCACCTTGCCACTTCCAGATATCAGGACTGGTTAGTTCCAGAAAAGGCTTGGGGGAGGTGATCTTCCGGGTGGAGTAGGCTTATCTTCTGGATAGGAGCTGGGTGGTGGATTTTTGTATACTCCACATTTCCTATAGAAAATAGTGTCTTGTATGTATGTTTTTCAAAACCACAGACCACTTATTTGACAACTACAAAAGATAGAAAAAATTAAATAACCACTAATTTAAAAAGCTAAATAACCACCAGAAGCACTTTGAGGGTACAGTCCAGTGGCCTTAAGTGCGTTAGCTGAGCACATTAGGGAAGTTGGTAAGGGAAGCACTTCGACTCTCCTGGCTGCAAAGCCTCAGCCAGGCAGCTTCTCACTTTGTGTCATCGCCCACAGGCCACCTCTTAGAGGCACCGCCCACAGACTACCAAAGGGAGCGCAGGAAAGGGCCCGTGAGCTCTGGGCCCAGCTTACCCTTCCAGACTCTTTGCTGGCTATTTCCCCATACATACCCTACCCATCCAACAATCTAGACCAGTGGTGGCAAACCTAGTGCACATGTGCTGCAGGGGGCTGCTTGTGTCACTGGAGGCTCTGAAAGGTTTCCATCATGGATCCAGACGGAGTGCTCCTCCCAGAGAAGGCCCAGGCTTTTCCACCTTCACAAGCAAACCAACCCCCTACGCTGTCCCTTGTGGAAGGCCTGCTGTGAGGTCCGCATGCTGGCTTCTCCTTTCTCACACAGAGGCAGCCTCTCCCTCCCCGTATGTTCCAGTATCTTGCACGGCATTGATCCCCATTGTCTGTGTGCTGCATTACCCCTTACACTGGGTATTAGAGTTGGGATCTACACTATTCCCCCAACAGCCTCATTGCGTTGAAGATGTGGTGCCAGGTGGTGAGGTCCTGGGCACCGGTGGGTTGTGAGTGCTCTAACTGCAGGTGAACCAACTCACTGATGGGTTCATTATTTGTGCAGCCTTATTAGGAAGTGGGTCCTAATAAGATGGAGGCCACAGAGAGCTTGGGTGTAAGTATTTTGTCCCTAGCTTTGGCCCACAGCCTCTCTACCCGCTTTGTGTCCTAGCTTCCAGTTCTGCTTCGCACGGCTGCCAGCAGCTTCCTGATGCGCCTCCCTTTGCCATGATGTTTCTGCCTCCCCACAGGCCTAAAACCAGAGGAGCTGGATGAGCATGGGCCGAAAACTCTGCGACCACAGACTTGCATAAACCTTTCATCTTTCATGCTGCTCTCAGTTATGTAGACATAGTGAGAAAAACCAATGCATAGGTTGGTTTCTTCGTTTTTTGTTTTGTTTTGTTTTGTTTCTGAGAAAAGCAGTATTTCTTCTCCATCTTTGTCTTTCTTAATATTTGCTTTGGTTTATTTCTTCTGTCTTCTATAAAACATTTTGAAATCATACAAGTAATAAATGAATGCATGCTTATGAAAATCCAAACAGCACCAAAAATATATAGGAAAATAACCAATTCCCCATTCTTACTCTCTTCCATGAAAAGTTCTTTGATAGCTGAATATCTGTCTTTTAGACATTCTGTATGCCTTTTATTTATTTTTCATTTTTTTTGTTTTGGGTTGGTTTTGGTTTGTTTGTTTTTTGTTGTTTTTTTGCGGTACCAGGGATTGAACTCAGGACATTGTGCTTGCCAGGCAAGTGCTTATTCTACTGAGCCATCTCCCTGGCCCTGGATGTCTATCTCTTAAACTGTTATTGACATATATGCATATATAGGAAAACATACCTTTTAAATTTAATTTTGTTCATTAGAACATAAAAGAAATTTCAACACACCTCTGTTGTTGGGAATTTTAATTTTCCCTTTATAATGTGTCTTCAAGATCATTCTGTGTGTTATTACAAATAGATTTAGCTCATTACTTTTGATGCTTCCTGAGCTTCCATATACTGTATGGTACTTTATCATTCTCCTTAAAAATTTAGCTTGCTTTTTATTTTCATAATCAAAATAAATACTGAAATTAATGCTTCTGTACATAGGTCTGTGTATACATTATTGGATCTGTGAAAGAAAGGCAAAATACTAGACACATGTTAGGAATATTAAAAAATCTTGATGCTGAGATATCTCCCATTAAAAACCCAGTGCTAACAACAAGTAGGTGCTGAATGAATAGGTTTCAAATTATAGTTCTCCAAAAGGCTTATCTGTTTGGGCCACTGCCCAGCACAGGACCTCACACGCACGGTCAATACACGCTCCTGCTGAGCAACACTGATCAACAGTTTTACAAATTCCTATCAGTTGAGTACAAGATGGACAGAAGTTTCTGTGGACACAGCCTAAGGGTCTCAGCTTATCACACAGCAAGACAAAGCAGCATCCTAAAAGCAGACACAATTTTGTGTTTGCCTAAACAGAAGAACAATTTCCGGAACGTAAGATTCAGTAATCAGTTCAGTCCAATCAGCAAGTATCCCATGTTTGTAGAGGTCACGCTATACATCTTCTAACCGAGGGTGCTTGTCTTTTTTTTTTTTTTTTTTTTTTTTTTTTTTTTTTTTGTCTTTTTGAGACAGGGTCTCGCTTTGCAGTTGAGGCTGGTCCTGCGCTCACTTTTGTAGCCCAGGCTGGTCTCAAACTCACACCAATCCTCCTGCCTCAGCCTCCCAAGTGCTGGGATTACAGGGGTGAGCCACCACGTCCGGCTAGAGGGTGCTTGTCTTAAGGTGGTCACTGTCAACATGAAGATTACTCGGGATGATAAAAGTCCTAACACCTTGTCACGTGAGGCAGAGTAGGAAAAACAGGAAAGCTCAGGGAGCTCACGACAGCAACGTGGAAGGCTGACACCAGGGAGAGGTAGATGGACTCTGTGAGCAGCACCCTTGGGTGCACTTGTCAGGGACAGTGCCTTCAGCCAGCCGCTGACCCCTCTCTAACCACTTAGGTCATTCAACAATGAAATGAGCTGTCTCGTGAGATAATGAGGCTTCCATTCCTGAAGAGGTAGCAGAAGCGAGGTGTGGATGTTTTAGGCTTTTACGAAGGGTATCTGGAGAGTGAGGCTTGCCCAGTGACCCTAAGCATGGGCAGAAACTGACTTCCTGGGGCAGAGGAATGCCTCCACCTGTGCGTCATCCCTGCAGTGTGTCACCCTGTGAATAGTTCTTTCCTCCTAGCATCTCTGCTCCTGGTGGGAAAAGAAAGTCAGGACTGAGGAATTCAAAAACAAGGAAGCTCTTAGAAACTGAGGAAAAAGTTACAAATATGAAAATTAAGCAATACCACAGCCAGGCATTCTGTTGCCTGGTTCTGTGTGCCATCCCTCCTTTCTCTGCCTCTTTGCAGCCCTCGTGGCTGTCCGTATCCTTCCTTTCTATCCTTCCCAGGACATTTCTCCATACAAAACCAAACATTTCCAGAAGGAAAGTATGTGGCAACTCCCCCTCACAGGGGGATGACAGATAGAGTTACTGCCAATCCATTGGCACCTGCGTAGAGCCCTAAATTGAGAGTGCTCTGCTGATCTATCAGTGTTTTCCAGGAAAGCACTGCGATTGACTAGCACTGTCTGATCTGAGCTCCTGCTAGGGAGTGATGGAGCTGGTACCATACAGTTGATAAGGTGTCACTATTTGCAAATCCCTAAGGAGAAATGAAAAATCAGTTTTTTCAATGATCTATGAGAAGAGGGAAATGTTTAAACCCAATAAAAGGAAAGTGAGAGTGCTGGAGATGTAAAGCACTGGGCACTGGAGCAAAGGCTGCATCTGGGGCCAGGAAGTCCATCCTGATGTCCCTGTGAGACTCCAGAGGTGGCCTCTTTTCCACTCCACCATCAGGCAGGTTCTGGGCATGGAAGAGAGATGATGTCAATACCTGCTACACTGAGTGTTTCTGATTTAAGGTCCGATGATAAAGTCGAGGCGAAGGAGCCGAGCTGAGAAATGACTCCCTGACCTTGGCACACACTCCTCGGGCCTTCGGCCTGGTGACTGCCTGTCCCGAGCCTCTGAGAGTTCTGGAGCCTCTCTCAAGGGTCCCTGTCACTCCTGGACCAGACTCAGCCCCTCTGTCCCTTCCCCAGGTAGTTCTGCCTGCTCCCTGGGGCTGCCACCCACCTCCCAGAGGCTTGATCCAAGTTCTCTGGTGACGTCATTGGCTTCGGGCTCCAGCCTGCAGCCCACGCTTTCCTCCGCCACAAAAATGCTCCGATTCTTCTGCCCCCGGTGCTTTCAAGTTGTCTGTCCCCAGACAGCGACAAAGAACTCTGTTCTCCTTTTGCTGTCTCCTCAGCATAGACTACAGGCTGCCTCAGGGCAGAGGTTGGGGCTGGTGTGGGGCTGTGTGGAGGTGCTCAAGGCCTCTCATGTGTTTTCACTGCATGTGAGGAAACTGAGGCCCGGAAAGAAAAATTGCTCATTCAGGGAACATGGAGTCCATAGCGGAGATGAGGCTGGAACCTTGGGTTCTCCAAGGTATTCAATCTGCACAACCTGTGGGCTTCTGTGTGGCTGCACAGCCAGGAACTGCTTTGTTTATTACTTTAAGACCTTTGAAATAAACTTCCTCGCCTCTCCTTGCACTCTTCCTCTCCCTCCTTCTCTTCTTGTCCTTTGTTTGGATCTTTTTTGCCTTTATCTTTCTTCCTCCTCCTCTCCTGTTGTCCTTCTTTCAGTCTATCTGTCTATCTATCTATCTATCTATCTATCTATCTATCTATCTATCATCTATCATCTATCTTCTTTCTCACACCAAACCCAGTGTCCTCTATGGACTGCGGACAGAAGCTTCAAGAAGGACCAGAGCAGGGAGAATAGTGTGAGCCTTTCTGTATTAATTAAACTTGATCACCTTCTTCCAAATTCTACAATATTTGCTCCCCCCATGTCAAAGAGATAGTACTGTGTAAAGGTAGGGCGCCTGCTGCTAATGAAAGTAGCCCCCCCCCATTGCACTTTTATGGGGAGTGCAGAGAAGGAGAATGGAGAGGAGAGAGGAAGCCACCTGGAAAGGGAGCATTCGCCAAAATGCCGATGTTATCTGATGAAGCAGGTCAGTGTGTTCTGCTTCAAACGCGGTTCACAATGAGAGAGGAGTAGGAGGGCAGGTTTTGCAACCAGATACCTGTATAATGTGTAATAAATAAGGAACACAGATGAGATGGCCTTTTATTATTTTTCTAATCTATGCTGTCAGGTTTCACTTATGAAATGGGAGAGAGAAGAGGCAAGATGTGTTTCTCCCCAGAGTCCTTGGCATGTCCCCTCCATAGATCAGTGTAGACTGGGATGGGCCACTGAGGTATCAGTGGGTCACCCTCCCAGGCCCATCAGTACCTCCTGGGGAGATACTATGTGATAAATGGGGAGCTTTGGGGTCCTCCTCCCGACATTGTCATAGTATCGTATATTCTGGGTGACCCCGAGTACACCATGGACTCCCAACGCCCACGTGTCCTCGCATCTACAATGAAGGGATTGAACTTGATGAGTGGTTTTCAAATAATATCCCATGAGTTCCTAGGAGCTCACTAAAACATTTATGTCATACTGATGATTTCTGTGGAACACTGAGGCCTTACACTTCAGAGAAACTTGCCTGTTGCTTTCAGTTATTCCATAAGCTGAAGTTCCAGCTAGTTCACAAGCACACTAATGGCTGAAGAATTAAAGCCATTAGAATAGATAATTCTGCCCCAATTCTGGTAAGATTGTTCTTTGGGATTGAGAAGATGCGACCTAAAATGGGCTGCTCATTGGAAAGATCTGTGTCATACAAAGCACCAAGAAAGGGTACTGATGCTTGCATCCAGACACTGCCCAGAGTGTAGGAGCACCCATTCCCAATTTGTGTGTGTGTGTGTGTGTGTGTGTGTGTGTGTGTGTATGAGAGAGAGAGCACATGCATGTGCATATATGTATGCAAATTCACAAAGCTGCTTAACTTGTTTTTTATGAGGAATGACTTAAATATACCATACACGTCCCTTCTGCCTGATTTGTGTCCTTTGCAGACATTACTAATCAACTGTTACTTTCCCACCAAGCCTACATGTGGCCTCATACTTCTCAGTACTCCAGACAACCCTTAAGAATCAGTAAGAGACCTCATGAAATGAAGTCTATCTTTCATCCCTGCATTTAAATATTTGAATCATAAAAGCAACTCCTTTTGTCTGGATCTCTGACTCATCAAGCAACCTTTGATTATAGCATAGTTTCCCATGGATGTTACAGAAAGCAAATGGATTTTTAGAACGCACAAGCATCAGTTCCTCTGGACAACTAGTTTTCAGTATACATGGGTCTTGTGAATTCGGTGATTGCAAATATTGTTTTGATATGGTAAGTTAGGTATCCCTATGACTAAAATGCTGAAGGCCAAACCATACGCTCTGGCAGACACAACCAGCTAATTCTCCTGAGAGGAAAGCTCCTTGGACCATCAGTCAGCCTCAGAAAGCTTATCATCTCTGTGGGGCATGATAACATGCATCTTCATTACTCTTGAATTTCAGTATGAGTGACTTAGTAGTGATTCCTCATGAGCTCCTTGAAGGGCAGTCTATGACTTAGATATTTGCAAAGTAATTTAAAGCCTGAGAACAAAAGAGTATCTGTCTAGTAATCGTGAGAATACATGCAGCTCAGAGCATGAATAATGAGCGTGGTGACATCTGCAAATGCCCTCCCCTTGCAGTCCATGTCTGTCAGACCCCAACCAAACTCCACATCCAGATTCCCCAGGGGCAGCCATGAGGCTGTCTAACTGTGGGATGTCTTCCTTTCCTGCCTTGTTTCTGTGATGATCTTATGAACAGAAAAGCAGACCAAAGTAAGTAGCCACTTGCTTTCAGTCACCGCTTTCCCACTGCCTTTGGGGGCTGAGTCAAGAAGATCCTCACACTAAGGCCAAGGTTGGCTCAATCTCCTGCAGAAATGAGGTTCATGACCACAGTTTGCTCCTAAGGGGCTTCAGTGAGAAGACACAAACCTCTTCTTTCCCCTATGGGTAGTCCTCATCCAGTATGTTGGTATTCTTATGAGAAGAGAAAATTCTGAGACACCAGGGATGCCACCTCCAGAGACAGATTATGTGAGGATGTAACAAAAGGATGACCATCCTGCAAACCAAGGAAAAACCCCAGGAGAAACCTGCCAACATCTCGATCTTGGACTACTAGCCTCCAGAAGTATGAGAAAATAAATTTCTGTTATTTAAACTATATAGACTATGGCATTCTGTTATGCTAACCCTAGTAAACATATAGATCATTTGTTTCTCTATCTTGTTAAGAAGGGTTATAGCAAAGCCAGGTGTGGTGACCCCATACCTGTAATTCCAGCACTCAGGAGGCTGAGACAGGAGGATGGCTATGAGTTCAAGGCCAGCCTAAACTGCATAGCAAAATCCTATCTTATAAAAAGACAATCAACAACAACGTAAAGATGAGGTATACTGTCCTCATCATAAATTATTAGCTCTCTAAGTCCCTGGTTATGTCTGTTCAATGTATTCACCACTAAATAGAACCCTCTGATTTGACTTTGTTTCTTGGTGTTTGAGGAAATGAGCTAAGAACCTGAAGCTTTCTCTTCCTAGATACTGCCATTTTCTGTGGCCACACACTCTTCTTGGAGGATGATGTGCCAAGAATCCAGCACTCCAGAACAATGATGATTAAAAGTTCATCCACTCATTCAGAAGCGAGTGGACACACTGAACTCAACTGCAGGCAAACACCAAGCTGCCCAGCAACGTCAGGGCTTCACTTTAGGTCTTAAACAGATTTTTCCCCAGTGAAAAACCTTACCTCAAGGTAAGGGAGCATATACCTGACATCTATCAGAGAAATACAACCTGGTGAAAGCAAATATCTAAATTTGCACCTGAAAACTTTAGGATAGCACTGAAACCACACATGTCCATATTTGTGTCTTCACCTCTCGCGTCCCAGAAGGGATTGATTCATCAGGGCCTTGTACACAGAAGAAAGCTTTTTTGTGTGAACTGTGACTCGAGGATGAAGGAGAACAATGCCTCTAATGGAGTCTGTGAAGTGGGTGAGACCTGGACGTAGCAGCTACTTCATCAGGCTGCCTGGTGGCGAGAGGCAGGATCCAGACGCTTCTGCCACAGAGGTGCCCTGGGATGCCGTGAGCAATATGCACGTTACTAGGTTTTGCCTTACTCACGCAGCCTCGGTTTGAGCACAATGCTGTTTCTTCTCAGCACTCGGGTCACAGCATTCCTTAGAACAGTCTCAAGTCCCTCCACAAACCTCTGCGGGGGCTCCCCACTTCCTGGGTGGAGGCTGATACTCCCCCTCCCCAGCGCCTTCCCCCCATCTTCTGCTTTTTTGTGCCTCCTGCTATGGGGCACACTGAGCCTCAGCCCCACTGGCCTCCTTCTCACTCCTAAGTAAGCCTGAGGCCTCCCCCTAGGATGTTGGTGCTTGGCACCCCCTCTGCCTGGGAGGCTCCTGTCTCAGCTCTCCGGCTGGCTGCCTGACTAAGCCCCTTTGAGTTTTTGCTTTGAGAGTCTCCCTGCGGCTGAGCCTGAGCACCCATTGCCACCTTGCTATGCCCTCCCTGTTTCATGCCCAGCTCCCCTGCCCAGCTGTCACCTTTGCTTTGACCGAGGCAATGGGCATCTTCTAGAATATTGGCCGATTTACTTAGCATGGTGTTTATTCCCTGCCCTTGCTCCACATAGAATGCCAGCCCCACCTGTAACAATGCTCCGAACACAAAAGATGCTTAATAAATATTTTTCCAAATGGACGAATCCCATTTTGCATTAGCCACATTTTTATATTTCTAAGACTGGGCTGAAATGAGTCAGCTCAGGTTTCCCCGGTAACCACTGCCAGTGCAATAGCATCTTTCGGGGCTCTATCTGCATCCTGGACTGAGGTCCCAACCAGATGGGCAACTCCAAGGACTGGCAGCCCTGACTTCGCAAACCCACCAGGCTGAGAAACATCGTGGTGAACAGTCCCCTAGTGGGCAGAGTGTGCCAATGCACCTCACTTTATTTGCAGTCCCCCCAAATTACCAACCCCCAAACCACCAACCTCTTCAGATATGCTAGTGAGAAGTTTAGCCAAGGTGGTTTTTCAGCATCATTTTTTTTTTTTTCAGTATCATTTTAAAAAATTCGAGTTACCAGCTTTTTCCAAATAGCAGCCATTAGGTGGAGGGGTCTGTCTGGGTGTGGCCTTAGACAACAAGAGGAAACAACTATTAGAGACTTCTGCAGCCCTGGAAGACTGTGTGAGTCCTTAACAATTTTTAACACCCAGGACATTTGTTGACTACCAGGCTAGTAGAGGAACAAACTTCCAGCAGTGATAATAATCTAATTTTTCTGGGCGGAACACTTCCTGGTTAATCTCGTGGCATCAGTTTGGCAGACTAGACTGCAGCCCTGAAGGCAAGGCTGAGGCCCTAGGAAGCTCCTACCCCTGGGATGAAGTGATTCCGAGTGCTGCCATCTTTTGCACCTTTGCCTCTGGAGAAGCGTAGCAAACGGTTCTCAAACACCAAAATAACCCGTCGCTCACAGATGCTGATAAAGATGTTTCACTGCCACCTCCCTCGCCCCATCTCCCCTCCCCCTAGGGAACAATTCAAAATCAAAAATTAAACCAGAAAGGAGTCAGACAAAGGGAGAGGAGGGGGGAGGAGGGACAGAAAACCAGGCCTTCAGTAGTCCTTGGCCACAGCTGCCTCCTTCTTGTTTTCAAAAATGCTCGTGAATTTTCTAGGAGTCGTGTTATTCACCCTCACAATACATATAGGGAGAGATTATAGCAGGTATTTGGCAAATAGCAAATTGCTCCATCCATCCTTTCCTCCTCAGGCCATTCCGCCCCCCCCCTTCCTCCTTCTTAAAGAGCCCTCCCTCAGGCACTGTGGAGAGACATCTGAACCTAGACCTCCAGTCTCCAGGAAAAACTCTACTACATGGTAACAAATGCCAGGAAAGGGAGGGTGCTCAGAGCCCAAGACCCCCAGAGGATGCCAAATTCTTCTCAGTGAAGGGGGGTGGGCAAATGCTTCCCAGCTCAGATGGCATTTGAGCTGTGTTTCCAAATCAGTGGGCAGTTTACCAAGCAGAAAAGACATTAAAAGCTGCTCCATTTACGTGACTTACTCAGAAAGAAACTGCTAGCCTTATGCAGTTGTCCATAGCTGCAGCCACAGAGCATCAAAAGAACCAAGTTACTAAGGGGAGAAATTGGTCAAAATGATGTCTGATCTTGGGTAGAGCAAAAAGAAGAAGTATTGGACTTATTTTCCCCCCACACATTGACAGGGGATGTCACAGAGAATGGAAAAGGGACTAGGGTAACCCCGCACAACTCAGAGTGGTTGGCCTGGCCTTCCCAATGGTCCAGTCAAGCATATGGTCCTCCTTCCTAAGAGCTGGCATCTGCTAGGACATAGCCACAGGATCAATGGCCAGAGAGTGAGCTTTGGGAAGCTGGGATCTTTGAAGCTGACGCTGCTGTGGCGATTTGAGGGATCTGGAGACTCCAAGCACTCTGTATTTTCTCTGCAAACAGATTCCAAGAGCTGGAAGGGAGGCCCTTGAATGGGTACACCATGTCACCACATAGGCGGGCAGCTCAGGATGGACCATGCTGCCATCCAGATCTTAAGAGGGTCATAGGGTCTGAGAAGCAAAAGCCACTTACAGTGTCACTCTCACCAGGGTGTTCACTTAGCCCTGAGAAACCTTGGTTCCAGAGATGTCAGCAGAGTCCCAAAGGGTTAATCACAGAGTTGAGACTATGAGAAAATTCGTTTTAGTTCTGAGGCACAGCCCCATTCAGAGAATTTCCCTGTAGCTTCTCCCTCCTGGCTCTGCTCTTTCTCTGTTTTCATGAAGAAGAGCCAAATGGAAGTAAACGAAGATGAAACACCTGTAAGGATATGTTGCAGGAGGGTCAGGAGAAGGGGTGAGAACTCTGCCAGGCCCAATTTACCCTGAGAAAAAGCCTCACGCCAGAGGCCCACAGGCCCAGCATAACCGCTGTTGCCACTCAGGCAGTGCCGGGAAGGCGGGCTGCTGCTCGGTTCAGGGCACAGAAAGGCCACGGCTTGGAGCTAGGCAGGGCTCAGAGGACGCCTCATAGCGCCAGGCTTAGGGCGGGCTGGCTTCTGCTGGTGCAGGACTGAAAGCTGCAGCCCCAGTTCCTCTAACCACAGGGGAACCACACTGCTCTCCTGCCTTTCGAGACACTACTACATTTGCTCCAGTCAGATTTCACCTTTGCAGGATTTCCTGCCGAACTTCCCCAGAGTCAGCCTTTCTCCTCTGTGGTCCATTACTCAGTTTTAGATTCTGTTTCAAAACTTCATCACAGTATCTAAAAATATTTCCAGATCATCAGAGGACTTGTGGTCATATGTCTATATTTCTTTCCTTTGCGTCAAATATAGTTCTTTAACTTTTTTTCAGTTTTACTGTGTCTTAGTTGTGAAAAATTATATCAAATTAAGATTACAAGGCTAGGGAGATAGCTCAGCGGCATAAGCACCTGCCTAGCAAGCACAAAGACCCTAGTTCAATCCCGATGACCACATGCTTTGCTGGCGCTGGAACCTCAGGCACACCACAGCCATCACAAGTGGATATGGTGATGCACACTTGTAATCCCAGTGCTGGAGACAGGAGGATCGCTGTCTCAAACTTCATACCGACACTATGTATCAAATAAATATATAAAAGGTTTCTAAAAATTACAGCATGATATTTGGCTATATTTTGTGACATGACAAATAAATTACCATATCCATCACTCACAGAAGGCGTGTGTGTGTGTGTGTGTGTGTGTGTGTGTGTGTGTGTGTGTGTGTGTGCAGGGAGAAGACTTAGGATCTTAGCAAATTTCAGGCAAAGTAACATCATTAGCTACCGTCACCAGGTTTATAGCTTCCCCGAAACTTATTCATAGTCATTCATATTTCTAGATCAGCTTGTGAATGGAAGAATGTAAAAAGTAAGTATTGGAAGAGAGTCAGAAGACCTGGATTCAGATCTGTAAGGTCAGATAAGAGGCAGATGGCACAATTAAAGAGACTATCCGTGTAAAAGGGACATTGAAACGGAGGCCTGGGCAGATTGAAGGGAGTCGGCAAGGTTGGATGATGACCTGTGGAACCAGAAACCATAGACCCCAGCTCACCCACAGGTCAGGGAGAGGGGGACGAGCTGGTGACGAGGACTGCAGAGCACAGGGGGGAAGAGGGTGGTCTCAGTGGAGAGGTGCAGCCCCTAGCATACGGCACTCCAGGAAAGGGCTTGGGGAGGGCACAAATAGGCAAGCCTCGCTTTGCTCCGGCCTTCGACTTCTTGCTCTGCCTCACACCCAGAAAGTGAAGGAGATTTTCACGACACAGAGCCCAGCAGAGGAGGAGGATGTTAAATTTTAACAGGTGCCCATCATAGATCCAGCTCGAGCACTCTAGACCATCTCTGTCCTCTTGGATTCTCGGGATTTGCTAGTAAAAACAAGGGGGTGATTATGAAGACTAGTGATACTAAGATGCCAGGGACACTCACACGCAGTACTTAGCTTTCCAGATTCCCTGAGCCAGAAAATCTGGACAGACCAGGATGCAGCAGCGATTACAATACTTCTTAAAACAGAATACGTGGAATCCAAAAGGCATGCCTTTGTAATGTAATTAAAAACTTAATGCATTTCTCAGAAAGAATTCACCATTTATTAGTTTTAGAATGTCACCTTTCGCAGGCACATCTGTGCAACATTCCAGTGTATATCCCTGAAGATTGTTGAATTCTCTCTCATGGTATGTCACCCATGAGGGGCTTCTTTGAATCACTTGTAGTGAAAAGAAACTAAGTTCGCCACCTGTGAAAGCATTCTGTGGTGCTATGAGAGGCAGGGGCCACCCTTTCAAATCTGGGGAAGGGCTAGCTCCTGAAGGTGGTGGGACTGCAAGAGATTCCAGAACACCTTGGGCTCTCGCCATCAGCAGCTCTCTTCATGGCAGCCAGACCCTGGAAGTGGAGACTGACCATCACGGACTGTTAGGTTTACAGTTTGGATGGATTTCCCCCCAGCCTGTGGGTGCTCCCGGGAGGTGTGGAGCACTGAGGAGGTGGGGCCTATCAGGACGACACTAGGCCACTGGGACACTAGGGTGGAAGGGCCTGTGGGCCCTGGCCTCTTCCTCTCTCCCGCATTCTGACCACCAATCAGACTGCGCGCAGCATCTCCTCCTATATACCTTCTACTCTGGTTTACTTACCTTGCCTCAGACCCAAAAGCAAGGTGGCTGACTGACTGTGGACTGAAACCTCCAGAGGCAAGTAGAAATAACCTTTTTCTGTTCATAAGCTGATTGCCTCAAGTATTTGTTGCTGTAATAGAAACTTGGCTAACACCAATTTATTTGTCTCTTCCAGTCTCCCCTGTACAGAGCATTTTCCAGGCAGTAGGAACAGCAGGAAGGCAGAAGACATGTCCTTGTTTTCAAAAGCAAAGGAGTCGGGACTCTGTAATCGTTTACATTCAGCCCCGAGTTCTACATCAACCAACAGCAGGTTAAAGATACTTGGAATAAATACCGCACCTGTGCCGAACGGGTGCAGACTTCTTTCTTGCCATGGCTCCCTGCACAGCGCAGCACAACAACTGCCCACCCTGCCCTGATACTGTAGGAAGTGTTCCAAATAACCTGCAGGTTATTTAAAGTATCTAGGCAGTTGCACAGTTTATTATACAAAACTACACCATTTCATGGGATCACCCAAGAATTTTGGAATCTGCTGAGGATCTTGAGACCAGCCCTTCCTAGATGTGAACAGTGATTGTACTGCAAAACCACGCAAATCTGTAAGAAGCTCTTGTAGAGTGATCACAGTGAATGCACTGGAGAGGGTAAGACTCGCCGATGGCCTAGGACGACTGGAGGAAAGGGGGCGGGGTGCGGGCCAAGTGCTCAGGTGTGGAAAGAAGTTGAGTTTTTGACAGGAAACTTTTATTTCAAGTGTTTTATTTGCTTCTTACATAAATACAGACATGTCATAAAGCCTCTAACATCTTAGAAGATGACCGTATGGATGTGGTAATGGTAATGTACGATTTAAAGGATTAAGAAATCTAAAATGTAGAGCTTTGAGAATAAGGCATCCCAAGCTGAATAAACTTAGTCCTTTGATTTGTAAATATTTGTATACAATGTTCTAAGGGTTTAATCTTTGTATACAATGTTCTAAGGGTCTGTGGGCAGTCCAGGGTCAGGATGGGGCCAGAGAAGCGAGGGACTGGAACTTATAAGGTGGTAGGGGGAAAGGCACTATTAGAAAGAGAGGGAGAAGCAGGTTTTCTGTGACCATCAAAGCGGATGTTTGCCCATGGCATTCAAGTCTGAAGCTACACATAACAGCAGTGTACCACACGAGGACTTTCTGGTCAGGTCCACAGGATTACGTCACTGAGGGATATCACACCCTCTTCCTTTGTGTGAGGACTCCATGGTGTTTGGATACCGGCATGGTCAACTAATGAAGCATTTCTTAGGCCGTATCCCCTAAGTTAAGTGAAGACAACTACACTTACATGTGCGAGGTGGTCACTGCACCTAGACAATTCCGGTTATAGGAGATGGTAGCCACCGTCTCACAGGAAATTTCTGAGGCCTTTCTGCCCTTTCCTGCAGCTCAGAAATATCTGATGAATGCTTAAAATTAAACTTTTATCTTAGTGAAAAACAGATCGCAAAGATGACTGGAAGGGGCAAGAAAGAAAGATAACATAGTGATGCTTGCAAAAGAAACACATGTGGGCCAGCAAGATGGCTCAGTGGTCTAAAATGCCTGCTTAGCCAAGCTTAGGCAACTGCAGGAGCACAGTTTGATCCCTGGCACCACATGCTGTGCCAGGCCAACCCCCAGGGCAGGCTGAGCCGGCCATAATACATACATATATATATATATATATGAGGAAACACTTGTATTAAAACAGAGAGCCAATCCATGTAGCATTTCGCTTCTTAGGGGATACCATGTAAGATAAAATCTGAGACTTAATCTATTGTCTTTTCAGTTCAGTTTTTCATTTTAAGGAAGCAGCCATTATCGGTCAGATCTGGGGCTTCCATGATTCAATGGTGAGAGAGCTCACAATTCGTAAACGTTGCTCCGAGGAGAAGTGGTAATTCTGTCTAGCACCACAGAACACAATCATGGCTTCAGATCTTCAGTTACCACGGATCTGAGTTCCATGGCGTTGGAACTTAAATTTCCACCACCACAAACCAAAGGTACAACTAAAAAAGAAAACAAAACTTTTTCCTGAAACCTATTCCAAGACCTCAAACCACTTAACATAAAATTGGGTAAAACTTTTCTGTATCAGCAATACGACATCTTAGGCTCACCACAAAAAGGTAGAACAGTTGTTTTTGTATTAATATGGTATTTTAATACAATTCCTGGAGCTGACATTAAGGTTCTTGAACTTGATGTCCTGCCAGGTGGGACAGGTGACCAACTCTATGATTCTATTCTCCCTGCTCTGGGCACAGCCACAGGTGATGAAATGATTAGCATATCTGCTGGTAATATTAACTCCAGATACTGGAAGTTCTACCAGTCTAAGACTTTAATCTAGAAGTTAATGACTAATTTCATCAAAACATTGGTAAGGATCTATTCCAATAGTATGCTCATCAACTCTGTGAAAAAAAAAAATCTGATGTTTTTCTAGTTTTTGAAGAAAATCGTTCTTGTTAAAAATATGCTGGTGCTTACATCATATGAATAGTTCCCAATAATGGCTTGATGACTTAGTGAAGTGCAGGCCAACTAGTGATATGTGAAATCCAAAATATCTAAGATGTACACCTGCTGATAAAACAGACTAAAAATGTTTCAAGACAGTTCCTGATTTCAAAAACAGTTTAAAATTTGAAGCTTCTAATTTGAAACACTGACTCTAGCTTTAAGTAAACCACTTCCACTATTCGACAGGAGAGTCTAAAAGACGAAGCTCTGTGATTTTGAGGCAGTGCACAAAGGTCATGAATAACTCGAGGTTTTCACTTTCATTTCGAACAACTGTAAAGGAGCCCGTAACGGTGATTTTAACTCCTGTGTGGATCCATATCTAAGAATATGAGTTATGTGTAAAACTTTTTAAATCATAACACTTGGAGAGAGTTAGGCCTACCCAGGACCTAGCATTTTACATTGGATTCATTTGCAGGGGAAACTAAAAATAATACAGAGGAACATTAATCTGCTTCCAAGTGCTGCTCTTTGTTATGCAATAATCTTCATAATAAACATGATGTCCTTAAATGGTAGTTTAACTTGAACTTACTATGCAGTGGGCAAGGAAATATCAGCAAATAAGAAACAATGACATATGTTAATAACTTTTTGTCCTGCATATGTGAAGATATCTGACTTATTTTAAAAGTGCAAATTCATTTTCTGCCAAGTATACCATGGTGAAAAGGCAAGTTTTGGCGGAGAATGTTATATATCATCATTCACCTTCAGATCGGGTTCTCTCTCTTGGCATTCAGATTAAGTACTCAAATCTCCAGAAGCCATATCTGAAAGAATCAGGCAAATTAAAGTTACTGTATTAGCTTCCAAAAATGCAAGAAAAGTAAGTTGTAGTCAATGACACTATTGGATAAGTGATAAAACTAAGAAAGCTGATTCCATATGATAGCATGACTTTTAAGATTGATTATGATTCACTGAAATGAGGTTCATAAGGTGCTTTTATTAGAGCAGTAATCAAGTTTATTTTCCTTTATTTTTTAAGCATTATAGTGCTCCTAGAACCATTTTAGGTATGTAGAAAATTGAGCCAAGATAGCAGAGAATTCCCAAGTACTCTTCTCCCTCTTATTAGTTCTGGCATTTGTGTCCCATGCTTACTAAGCTGATGCCTTAATACTAATGCATTAGTACTAAGATCCACATTTTAGACTAGAAGTCACCCTCACATGGTTCAACGAAGTTTATCTTAGATTTTTTTATACTAAAGTTTGTATTTTCTTTATTTCATTTTGTTCTTTTATACAAAGGACAAAAACTCATCAATATGTGAAATATTAATAGGTATGATTGAAATACTCTTTTTCTTTCTTTCTTTTTTTTTTTTTTTTTTCAGTACCAGGGGTTGAACTTAGGCCCCTGTGCTTGCCAGGCAAGCACTTATTCTACTGAGCTACCTCCCCAGCCCTAAAATACTTTAATATAAATAAATTCTAGAGAAAAAAGTCCTTGGTTCCTATTTTAGTTCCTAGGCCTAAGAAAGAGCCTGGGTATTTCTAGGGAAAGAAAGTGCAGAATATGAGGACAGAACTTACTCTGCCACCAGACTATTAAACACCGTAGCGTCAGCCACCCTCAGGTCTAACTACACAGGCAGCATCTTGTGCACTCTTTAACTACAACTCGGACATCAGACGGTCTGGCCTCTGGCCCCAGTGGCTGCCTGGCCTCTCCCTCCCACAGACCCTTGCCCTTGGCAGCTTGGTCCCCAGCACAGGTGCTCACGGCTCTCCCACTGAGCCTCAGGTCCACCCTCTAGGTTGCTGTGGGCCACTGTGCTGTTGCATTTATGCAACAGCATAATGCATTTATCCATTCCCTGGTTGTCACTAAGAGGAGACCGAAAGACACTCTTCCTTTGTGTGAGGAATTCACAGCGACCTAACCCAAGGGGCGGCCCTGTGTTGCTCCATGGTAGCCACCACCCTGCGGATGTGTCTGGTTTTGTCACATGATGTCCTTGGGAGTTGTCTTAACTTTGAATCTGGTTATCAGCAATTAAAACGAGGCACTTGCTCCCTACCTTAACACACTCACTCTTCATCTTTCCCATCCTGTCAACCCGGGCCACTTGCTGCATTTACACTATCCAGCTGCCTTCTGCAGACAGTTGATTTTCCGACCCTTGCAATGGCTGGCTATGCTCCCAGTGCCAAAGAAACCTCAGCGTCTAAGCTACAACTCCACACCCAAGTCCATCCCTCACTTCCCATTGATGGTAGAAAGCAATGTCCAAACATCACCGTTCATATCTTTGTGCACCAAGGAAACACTCAAACCATATTATTTCTGCCTTGTAGCATTTCTAACTTTTTAAAAAACTCCTCCTAGAGGCAGTGAGATAGCTCAGTGGATTAAGCGCCTGTTTAGACAAGTGCAGGGACTGGGGTTCAATCCCCTGTACTGCATGCCACACCGGCCGCAGCCCTGGGTAAGCTGAGCCAGTCACCGAAACAAGCATGGTGGTGCACGCCTATAATCCCAGTGCTGGGGAGGCTGAAAACAGGAAGATCTGTATGAGTCTGAATGGCATCACAAGACCCTGTACCAACTACATTTTTAAAAAATAAATAAATAAAATAAAACTCCTCCGAGTTGAAGAAAATGCTCACATTCCAACAAAATGTCCTTCATGGAAAGGAGCTCCTGAAGCATCGCTTGTACCCCAAGCCTGGAGGTGATGGTGATGGGTGTGACTGAGCTTGGAGGACCTCTTCTCCCTCAGAGAATACTCCACTCCCAAAGTTTCGAATCAATGGCCTTCTTATGAGTTCCAGTCTAAAACTTCAGGCAGACTTTCTTATTAGAGGACTTACAAGCTACTACTAGGAGGTCAGGCCCCCTTGCCTCCCAGACTTACTGAAATGTGGGAGAAGCAGCAAAGATTCTTCTTCTGGCATTTCCTCCCTCTTGGTCTCTGCACGTGCTGCAGGCATCCAGGAAGCACATGCGCTATGTCCAGTGGATCTGCTTTGGCTGAGCCTAGCCAACTTTTTCATGATCTTCCTACACACCAATAATCAAAGCATCAACAATCTGAATCGAATCATTAGTTTGCTCATCCTTTGCAGCTGATAAATAGGAAAAATCAAAGCTCAAGTGCTAGATTTCCAAGAAGGCCCTGGCTTACATTTCGCTGAGCCTAGATCTCATTGAAGGTGAATGAGGAAAGTGACCTAAGGATCTAGGTGTACATTGGAAGCACCTGTAAGGCTAAGCATCATGTGAGTAGAGCCCCGGAGCAGCCTTTCAGTCCATGTGCCTTTGTTTATCTCTTGTTTTCAATGTGTAGAATGGTGCCTAGTATTTAACAGACATTTTGCAAGTTTTTGTCGAATGAATGAATGAATGAATGAGTGAATGAGTGAGTGAGTGAGTGAGTGAGTGAATTTCCTACCTGTACCTTCACCTTTTATGGCTTTGCTTGCCCCTTAAGCCCTGACTTTTTATCTGTGTCCTACACTCTGTCCTTGTTCCTGGACCTGTCTCACCACTGACCTCCTGTGACATTTTGAATCTGGCATTTATTTTTGCCTTGGCCATAAAGGATCATGACTATCACTCTCTGTTTTCCAGTTGTTTTATGTTCTGTTTTTCTGTAGGTAAATGAAAAGAGCTTGCAGAGGTGAAGTCATTTGACTTCTAGCTCTTGCTCTGACGTTAGGCACATCACATAGTCTCCGTGGGTGTTACAAGAAAATGACTTGTGTGACTCAACTTTGGGTCATGGGTGTGATACCTCCCTTTTGTCGTTTAGGATTTTGTTTTAAAAGTTCTGGGGAATAGTGCAGTAAATAAAACCCACTCAATGTTATATAACCCTAGCTTTCCTCAGTATTTATAATATCTAATGACATCGTGCAGAATTAGTATTTCAGGCATCAAACATATTGGGAATTGCCAGATAAAAGACAATGGATTATCTTGGTCTCAGGACTAAGGAATTCATTTGCATTAAGGAATATGGCAAGGATAATTCAATATTAAGCAAATACTGTAAAATTAAGACAGTGGTGGGTCTGAGTGCATTTTCAGAAGGAAAACCACAGCATTTCTCTTTGCCAACTCCACATTCGATTCAATGGGTCTGTCATTTATCACTAAGTAGACACCGAGTGGAGTCAGAGCCTGTACCTTCCTCATGGGGGGGGACCCAGGCTGAGTTGGGGGTGGGGAGTGGGGAGCCAGCTGCAGCTTTTTATCTTTTGGTGACAACAAGTGGTTGTATTCCTTCTTGGGCAGTCACCGGGTTCATGAATAGTGCCACAGTCTTCTAAAGCTAGGACTGCTCTTTTGATCTACAAGTTCATATGACTCCACCATGGGCAAGGCCTTCTGTCCCCTTCCAGCCCTCCCCCTTCCTGGGTTTTCTCTGCCTTTGCAAGGGTTTAGGCTCCCGGCCAGAAAGAAAGCAATCAGTCGCCCAATTCAGAGAAATAAAGGAAAATATCCCCCTCCCCAGTTTGATGGTAAATAACTGTGGGGGAGATATAATAAACCTCTTCATTAAGCAAAAGCAGCTTTGAGATAAGTGAGGAATTATATCTCTAAAGCTATTCTTCAAAACCTGTGACAGTTCCACATGGTCAGGGGTTGTCATGCTGCCATGGGGATGGAATTTAAGCATAGAATTGGAGGGACTTTAGTCTGAATGGTTTTCTTCCTTGCAGTCCCAACTTACAATTTGGTATTAAGAGAAACAAAAAAGAAGAAACTTCAAACTATATGCAATTTATGATTTAAACAGTTAAAGAATATGGACACTTGTTAGAGTAATTTTTTTTTTTAAATTTTCTAAAAACATGCATACAAGTTCAGGAATTTTGACATGAACCAGCCTTGGAAAAGCAGCTCGGATGACCCAGGCTTCCTACCAGCCACAATAGGAGGTGGAAGAGAGAGCTCCATCGTCATTCTCAGGCTAGCAAATGAGGAGCTTTGGTGTCGGGGACTAGAATTTTTCTCTCCCCCTTCCCATGCCATGACATTTACTGGATTCCTTACAGAGCGAGTCCCACCCAAGAGTAACAGATGGGCCAATTCATGTCCTCAATTCCCTGTCATAGGCCATACTGTAGGGTTCAGATGCTGTCTTTGGAATATCTTAACTACAATACAGTCACCCTCGATGGACCATCCTCTGGTCAGGCCTTCTGTGACTTCGCTGTCTCTTCCCTCTGGCTCATTCTGGTCTACTCTTGCCTGGCTCCTTAATACCAGGCTTGTGTCCGGCTCAAGGGTTCTGAATGGAGTCCTCCCTCTTCCCCAGTTGTACCCACAACACGCTCTTCCTTCCTTATAAGACTTCAACGTCATTTCCTCTGAGAAGTTCTCCTAGCCACGCTATTTTAAACAATAACTTCCTTACCCAAGTGTTCCTAGCCTCTTTCCTTGCTTTGATTTGTTTGTTTGCTTACTTTGTTTTGTTTTTGTTTTTCCCAGCACTTTCCACTGTCCAACTTTTCCTACTTATCTTATTCATGACCTATTTCTACCACAAGAATGCTAGTCCATGGAGGCAGGGATGTGGTCTTTTCGTTCACTGCTATAATATTGGCAGCCAAGTGTGCCGAGCATGGTAACTGGCCATGGCAGGCATTCAATGAGTCTTCTGTGAAGAATGAGTAAGCGAATAAGTGAGTGAATGTACTCTACTTGCCAACTCGTAGAGGTCAGGGTTTGTAGGAGAGGAAACAGCTCTGGTAAGTTCTCACTATAGTCTTCGTGAATGGACCTAGGGAAAGAATCTGAAATCAGCAGGTCCTGGGCACTGAATGGCATGCACAGGAATAAGTGTTAAAAGTACTCATTCTTCAAGACACAATAATGCTACCGAGTAGTGTTTGGAGCACGCTTCTAACTCTGCCTCCCTAAGATCTGCGCCTTCTTATAGCCAACAATTACAGCCATGTCTGCTATGAACCCTTGGCATCCCTGTTCCTCAATGCACAGTTGGAGATGGCTTCATGAAAACACCTCTCATTTTGTTTAAACCCATGCACAGACAAATAAGACACCCCAACGTCCACATCTAACCAGCAACTCACCCTCAACTAAGAGCTTCCACACTCCAGCCTTCACAAAAAGCTCCTCTTCCAGTTCTGCCTTTGACCTTCTACATCTAAAGGTGGCCAGTCCCTGCCAGCTCGATTCCCAAATCGCTCCCGCAGCCTTTGCATCTCTGACATTTCCGCACCGCCGCTCTGACAGGGCCCTCCTCAGCTCCTGGCTGGCCAGTGCCACAGCTGCTCAGCTGGCTTCCTACCTCTAGTTCGTTCCGCTACCAACCCTTGCTCCAAACAGCTACCACAATAATATTCATGAAGAAAAAATGGGATGTCACTCTCTCTAACCTTAGGAAAGGTCAGTGGCTCCCCCTTACCCAAGAGATGAGCCGCTGACCCCATCACCCAAGACTGACACCCACCAGCTCCCTAAATGTCCACCAAAGCCTTTCTACTCAGGTTCCCGAGGCCTTCTTGTCTTCCTCCAAAACTGGATGCTTCCTCCTCTTCACACCTTGCACCCCCTCCACATACACGCACTTGTAGCCCTATGCCTTTGGTTCCTTTTTTTTCAGGAATCTCAAGGACTTTTGTTGCCTGATTTGGTCAGTCACTAGAATGGGGAAGTTCAAGCTTCTGTCTTCCCTATGTCTCCTAGGCACAGGATGGTCTTTTTTCTGTACCCTTCCTGTAAATTTATCAGGTGTTCTCTTCATTGGGGTAACTATTCTCCTACACATCATTATCTCTCTAGCCAGTCTCTCTGTGGTCCTCCAAGGTAGATGTTTCTGTGTCTCTGCTTGATTTCCACAGTGCTTTATTTCAGGCTTGCTCACAGCAAGTGCTTACACCTATTCAGGGATGGTGATCCCAGCGCATCTCACTGGTCCTCTCAGGATCACTGCAATCACCCCAGGTTCCGTGACTGATTGTAACTGGACACCCACCATCCAGAAAGGTTTCCTTTTCCCTCTTCACAGTCCGTAGAGTCCACTGTCCTCAAGGTAGCCAGTTGTCACTCAAAGCTAAATGAGCTAGAAGGCCAGGATGGCAAGTAATGTTACACAACTACCTCCAGGTTGAATTTTAAAGAAGAAGTCCAGGTGAGAACAGACTTGATTTACCAGTTAGGGCTGTTGTCCCAGGGGCAACATCATGTGTCTCCCCGATTCCCTGTAGCACACACCTGGATATCCTGGGTACCTTGCGTTGTGGGCAGGCAATCTGGTGGCATGTAAAACAAATGTGGTATTGGATGGGTAGGTGAGGGAAGAAGGAAAGCAAAGAGGAAGCGAAAAGGAAGGAGGAAGGAAGGAGGGAAGGAAGGAAGGAAGGAAGGAAGGAAGAGTTCAGTTTCATCTTGCCAAGTATGAACAGCACAAAAGACCTAAGCAGACCAGTGTCTGCCCTGCACTACTGTGCAGCCCTGTGCCGGCTGTCATTCTAAGTCACTACTCCTGCCTTGACGTTCTTCACGTTTCAGGAACACCTTCCTTCCCACCGGTACCCACTTCCATTGTCCTTGCCTCTTGCTTTGATTCTTTCAACAGTTCTCTTTAAAAAAAAAAAAAAAAAAAAAAAAAAAAAAAAAAAAAGGCGCATCACTTTAACTGCATGCCCTTGGTAGGCAGCATAGATCCTGGCCTGCTGTATACACTTACAGTATGGTTTTGTCATTCTGTTTGTTTGTACCAGGGATTGACTCAAAGACCTTGTGCTTGCTAGGCAGGCACTTATGCTGCTAAGCTATCTCCCTGGCCCAACACAATATGTATCTTGGTGACAAGGTGAATCTCTGTTTCTCAAACTTCAGTTGCTGGCCTGGCAACTTTGTGCCTTTTGTCCTAGCCAAGCACTACCACACGTATGAGTATTGGTTTCCTGATGTTTTTAAAAACATCTTCATGCCAATCTTTATAATCACGTCTGTGACTACACAGACAGAAATCACATAGATTGTTAAATCATGCAGTTTTCTTAACACATATTAAAATAAGTAGATTTCTATTCAAATAAACAGTATTTACTTAGGGATTGCCTAACCCACATACCAGTGGTAGGCAGATCACTTTGGGGAAACCTAATGACACTTTGCCCTTGAAACATAGTAAACTCTGTAATTTAGGCCCCTTAATAAATTTCTCCACATGTTCACCAATGCCATCTTCCTATGGAAGGATGTCTGCATTGTTTGCTTAAACTTTTTTGTGTACTGAGTCTTTAACTGGTAAAGGGTAGTTTTGCACCAGGGAAAGGGGGCTATTTTATCATTCTCTCAGATGTTGAAGTTAGGTAGGGTCTGAACTTGAGAAATCCTCTGGCCATTTTGGCATAAGTTCTGTTCCTCAAGTCCTAGTTTGCTTCCCTCTCCTGTCCCTCCACCCCTAACGTCTTTGCCAAATCAGTCTACCTGGGAGGTGACTCATAGAATCCTCCAGAAGATAAACAGCCACAGTGAACAAGTAGATCATTCATGAACATGGAAACATAATTAATCAGCAAGGATATAGGAAAAACATCCAATCAAGTAAATTCAGATTAAAAATAGAAATAATTGATCACTTTAACCCCTTGAAATAAGAGCAGATTTAAAAGCAATGCCTTATATGAGTCAAGATGGACTGAAATTGACACCCACATACTTTGCATGTGGCTTATTATGCATGGTGACTGTGAGCTGGTAAAAATACTCCAGAGCAATTTAGCAACATGCATCAAGAATTCAAAAAGTACAATGAGGCCTCCCATCCAGTCGTAGCTTGTGTTTCTGGAAATCTAATCCGTGGAAATAACTAACTCCAGGAACTGACAATTCTACATGCATGAAAATGCTCCTCACTACACTACTAATACTACCAAAAACCTAGGAACAACCAACATAATAATAATGAAGACAACTAGTAAAATTTTAGGCTACTCATTCAGGAGGTGATTATATAGCCATTACAGTTCAGCTGATGAAAACATTTTATGACATGCTAAGATGCTTTTTATATCATAAGATGTAAAACTATAGATGAAGATAAATATGTAAAAACATGCATGTAAGAAGAGACTCGGGGAAATGCCCGAGCGGCAATGGAGCCCTGTGACTAGGAATGTGAACTCTGGCATCAGATTTCTGCTTTTCAGACAATCTGTGGCCCATGTCAGCTTTGTGTCCTTGATGACTACCTTAATTTCTCTAAGACTACATTTTTTTCCCACCAGTAAAAGGTACTAGGTACTGTACCATACCATTTTGAGGATTAAGTGAAGTTGTTTATGTAAAAAACCCTTGGCAGAGAGCTGGCACATAGTGAGACTGACTAAGTAGTTACTCATCCTACAGATATTTGTAGTCTTCGACTGTGTTCAAGTCACCTAGCATGCAGGTAGATCATGGGAAAATTTTGAGTTTTCTGTTTTCTGAAAGACATTTACATGATCATTGTAAAAAGAAATGAGAAAGAAAGAAAGAGAGATAAAGAAAGAAAGAAAGAAAGAAAGAAAGAAAGAAAGAAAGAAAGAAAGAAAGAGAGAAAGAGGGAGGGAGGAAGGGAGGAAAAGGAGGGGGTGGGGAGAGAGAGAGAGAGAGCACCAACACGTGGGTTTCAGTTGGCCACACTGTTGCGTCTCCGAGATTCCCCAAGAGACTAATTGTTTTCCCTGACTTCTTCCCTATTACCCACTCCAACATAGGGATTTTGTTGTGTCACAACCTGGCCACAGCAGCTTGACTGAATCCCCAGGACTTGCACAATCTTATTCAATGACTTTATTTAAGGATTCAAGAACTCCACCCTATCTGACCCTTAAAGTATCATTAAATGCCATTCTCTACCTCCAAACTCTCAGCTTCAAGCATTCTCTCTCCACCACCTCCAGCCTGAACAGGACAGGCACGGCTGAGCACCTGCTTTCATACAGTACCTACCACACATTGCTGTTTTCAAACTCTAGTCTCCTTTAAAATGGAGCTTCTTGGACTCCGCAGAGGGGATGCAGACCCCCAAAGTTTGGAGTGTTTCTCTAACAGCGATCCATGGGATCTGTGCTTCAGTGAGGTTTTGTCCAACTCTATGACAGCACTCAAGTCCTCGTGCTTTCTCTATTTCCTTCTGTAGTTCTGCAGCTGCGGTCTCCTCCACTGAACTCTTAGCTCCTGTATTTCAGGGGTGCTGTCTCAGTTACCTACCTAGCCCTCTGCCCAGCATGATCATGACACATAGTAGCCACATGGCTGTGTTAGGGATGTAGTCACACCCTCATTCTTTGGCATTCATCTCATGGGTGATCCTGCAAGGCTGACTTGACTGGCTAACACTGGTTATTGGCTCTGCTCATTTCCTTTCCAGACCATGTAAACTCAAGACACTTTCTGACAGGGACGACTTAGTCTGTAATCTGCAACTGCATGGCTGCTGTACTCTGGAGGAGAGACGAGACCTGAGCAAGACGCCATCAGGCTGAATGTGGATGGCATCTGGACTGCAGTCCAGAGGACCTTAGGGAGTTACGCGATCCACAGGGATCAGCTCCCTCTATGACCAGACCCCAGACACCATAGAATTTCCTCTTTAAATGCTGGAGTAACAGTGGCTACTCCTGTGTGCTTGGAACTCAGTGTTCCTGGCTGGAATTACAACTCTACCATCTGTATACTATTTTATAACCTCTGTATGCCTCCATTTTCTTATCTATAAAAAGAAGATAATTATAAAATATCACAGAGTTAGTATGATAACTAAAGGAACAAATATATACAGTCTTTAGAATGACATTTGGTACATAGTGACTGTCCAATAAGTAGTCACTAGTATAATTACATTCCTAAGGTACAATAACAGCCAATGCACAAACTAGTTTAGTTTTCTAGTGACCTTTTTTTCAAACCCATGAGGAAATCTTTTCATCTTTAATCACATTATAGTTTATAGATAAAAGCCCCTTCAAGAGCCTCAAGTACTCAGTCAGGGCTTTGGAAGGTGATTTGATTATGAGGGCTTATAGCTGACTTGTTGGGAGGTAAGGGTAGAGCACTGGGAGCATGAACCAGAAGAGCTTTGTTGCTGTTGTTGTTTTGGAAGGCTCTCTCTCTCTCTCTCTCTCTCTCTCTCTCTCTCTCTCTCTCTCTCTCTCTCTCCCAGCTTCTCCCTTTGCACTCTGTTGCTCTGACTTGAGTGTTTTCTCTGCTATGCCCCTTTGCCATTCAGTCCTGCTCTGCTGTCATAATTTGAAGGTCTTCACTATTTTGTCCTAGTGATGAGAAAACTGACTGAGACCAGTTTTAGTATCAGAAACTAGAGTCCTGGGTGTGGCAAACATGGTCATGGTGGCCCAGAAGTCTTTGGAACTGGTCCTTGGGAGAAGTTTGGAAAGGGTCAGAAATGGCAGCTAGAGAAGCAGCTCCAGCCAAGTTTGATGGGAGGTCCTGATCATAGCTCAGAAGACCAGAATGCTCATAGAAAGACAGATGGCAAAGGACCAGACTCGGGAGGTTTTAGTTGGGAACAAGGAGTAGACCAGCAGCCCATACATTATGCTTTGGAAAAATATTTGACAACCTTTTTCCTCATACCTTGACTCTGAGGGAAACAGACTAAGGATGATGGATTGCTTAATCTGGCAGAAGAAATTTCAAGACAGCCCAACTCTTAAGTTGTGGTATGGGTGCTGGCTTTTAGCCAGTTTTATACCAAAAGTCAGAAAAAACAACACAACTGAATGATGTAAAAATTTTGAGTTTGGTCAGAGGAAACTCGGGTAAAACTGGGGCCCACAAAGATGGAGCGGAGGAAAACTTGATTGTTAAAATTCATAGTGAAAAGAGGTCGCTGCTTTACAACAGGACAGTAGGCTTAAGAGCCTTTATTTACCTACCACCTTCTTCTGAAATGTGAGGGGAGAATTCTATGAGCCTGAAGCTCTTGCATTCTGCATGCCCATAAAACCAGCATCCTATGAATGATGCCAAAGTCTGCTGTTGGCATCAGCAGTAGCCATGCCCCTTTTAACTGTGGCTGCAGAAGCCTCTGGTTCTTTTCATGATTAAAAATGATGTTCTTGGGCTGGCTCAGCTGATTAAAGTGCCTGCAAGCAGGCTCAGGGGGTGGGGGTTCGATCCCCAGGCCTACAGTGCCAGCCCTGCCCCAGGGCACACTGAGAAGGCAATTGAGACTGGGCATGATGGTGTGTGCCTATAATCTCAGCTCTTAGGAGGCTGTAAACAGGCCGATCACTATGAGTCCCAACTAGTGCTGAGACCCTGAACACCCTATAGACCCTTCCCTAAAATACAAAAAAATACAAAAAATTTAAAAGTAGCTTTCTAAATCTGGGAGAATCAATTCCCTAAGCTAACTTTCCCCAGAAGAGTGCCCTGGGGCTCTCTTCTCCAAACAAAGTTTTTCACCTTTGCTGGATGAAACGTATGTTTCCCGGGATACCTTCAAGACATCCTTCCTATTCTCCTGACTCAAAGAAATGTATCTGAGTCTTTTAGGGCCCAAAGAGGAAATGTTATGGCTTCTAGGTAGATGCCCCCTAGAACCTCACGAACTCATGGGCCCAGCTTTTTGGAATGTTTCATGATTGGATTATGGAGGCTGATAGCTAACTTGCTGCTGGTGGGTTGGGGGGCTAGCAAGCAGGGGCAGGCCACTGGGGCCACACCTAGAAGGTCTGCTTTCTACTCCTAGTCACCAGGTCATGAGCAGCTATCCTCCACCACGCCCCTCTGAGATGCTGCTTCTTCTTTGGATCTGGCCAATTCTACACTGAAACAAGAATCAAAACAAACCTCTCTTCCTTTAAATCTTGGATACTGTGTGGTTTGTCCTAGCAACAAGGGAAGCAACAAAGACAGTCAGCAGTCTTTGCCTTTCCTCTGACTACAACGTTGGGGACCTGACTTATAACCCATCCGTTTGAAGTCCACAGGACTCACAAATCCAAGACAACCTTACACAAGTAGAATCTTAATTAACCTGCTAGAGGTTAGGTGAAAGTTGGGAAAACATGGCTAAAGAGACTATAAGAGTCTACATTTGGGGTAGGGGTGAAATTAATTATCCTACATATGACAGGCTAAAAAGAGACTTAAAAAATAATGAGAAATAAATTCTCACCTATTTGCAATTGGCAATGATAACTTGCAACAAAGATATCTCCTGCATTTTATACTTTTAAGAATTTTAGGCAGGCCAGCAACATAGCTCAGCAGACTAAACACCTGTTTAGGCAAGCACAGGGACCTGGGTTCAATGCCTGGCACCATAGATAGCACTAGCCCCACTCCCGCATGCTCTGAGCCATCCACTGAGATGAGGCGTGGTGGTGCATGCCTGTAACCCCAGCTCTCGGGAGGCTGAAAACAGGAGGATCACTAAGAGTCTGAGCTATGTAGTGAGACTCTGAACCAAACACATAAAGAAAAAAAAAGAAATAGAAAGAAATTTAGGCATCAGATGACTTTCAGTGTTGTACGGTGATTGTAGTGCTGAGCCCTTCCCTTAAATGGCCTCTTTTAAGGCCCATTTGTAGCCAGTAATATTCTAATTTTATGGGGGGGATTAAACTCTTACATTACTAGTCATGGCAAAACAGATGCACACCAGCTCTGCGGTGGCTCTGCAGCTCTGGCTTTCCAACTTATCATTCTGCTCCTCCACTGCACCTGTGCATGCCTCTGCACACAGAGTTCTACATGGTATCTCATAGCCTAGAGATTAGTAGCAAGTGTCTATTTAGGGTGAATTTCTAGTTCTATTTCTACAGCCCCAAACCTTGCAAGAAGAACCCTTTCTGTGACCTTCTGGTTACAGTCCCAGCTCTCAGGACCTCGGACTATGATCTGACCTGATAATAGATCATTGCAGATCTCATTAGTGGATAAAGATGGGGCAAGGCTGGGATAAAGTGGACCACTAGCTTCACACAGCTGGCATCCTCATGAAGGGGAGAGACCCTGAGTGCTCGCCCCAGGAGAGGATGAGCTTCCAGGAACAGAAGAGCTGCAGCTGCAAGCCAAGGAAGCCCGTGGATGACAGGCACAACCAGAAACCACAAAGGGGTCTCCCTCGCACAGGGAACATAACCTTGATGACATGCTGAGTTTGAATTTCCAGCCCCCAGAAGATGGTGAGACAAAAATTTTCTGTTATTTCATGCCATGTAATGTATAATATTTTGTTAACAAAGAGCCAGAGGGCATTGATCCACCCCCTTGGAGTTCGGAAGGCGCAGTAAATAGAGGATGGCCGCTTGTCTATTCTTTTCTCTGCCCTAGTTGTCCACTGTTACTACAGTGGTCTCTTGATCACAGTCCTGACGATGTATCAAGGCAGATAGTGTTGGCTTCCTCCCGCCAGCTGTCCTTCCCCACTTAGGCCATCTAGCCACCTCTGCTGCTCAGGTATTGCCCCCCCCACACACACACACACCATTCATGAGTTCTTCTAGCTCTGTAGCCATGTGGAGTTTAGGCACTAGGCTGGACTCCTTGATGGGAGCTATCACACTAAATTAACTTCTTACAGCCCATCTTGAGACACTGTTTGAAACTAGGGAGTCTGATAGAGTTCCTGTCTACCTATTCAGCCTACCTATTCAGCTCAAACAGGAATTCTACATCCTGTTCTGTCAGCCTGAAAAAGAGGAGAAAATAAGTTAATGGTAGCCTGTTTTAGCATAATTACAACCATTTCCTAGCATTCTAATAATAGCAACACAGGCAAGGGAGCCCAGGAGCTAGGTCAGTGGAATAAGTGCTTGCCTGGCAAGCACAAGGTCTTGAGTTCAATCCCTGGTACCACACACACACACACACAAAAGCCAAATAGTCACACAGGTAGGTCCATAGGTATGTGACATGCTGGTGGATGGTTCATTTTCAAGCATTTCTTCTCATTTAAGTTTAGGGGAACATAAACATCTGTTTAAATACACTGTACTATTCCATCAGTAGAAAGCTGAACAACACACAGACCAATATATGCTCTTAGAAGTGAAGAAAGAAGTTGCCTTTGCTGGGGAGTACGAGAGGGACTCTGAGTAATACTGTGCTTCTTGGGCTGGGTGCTGGCCACACAAACAGGTCTATTTTATAACTCTTGGGATTTGCACACTTTTTGTTGACTATGTTGGATTTCAATGGTTTGTGCTTTACAGAAATGGTATTTTGGCCTCCAGGAAGTGGAATGTACTACAGACCACAGAACTCCTCCTCCTCCTGACTTCGTCCTCAGCTGACACTCCTTAAAAGAAGGCTGGACTGGAAAGAGCAATGTGAAGGTGACGACTGCTGGTCACCAGCTGCTGGATGTGCCCTGCATCGGATCCTCCTCTCTGCCCTTCCCGTGGTGGGGCTGCTCTCTAGGAGGACGCGTCCACCTCCTCAGACACATTTGGAAAAAGATGGCTTTCTAACAAGATATGGCTTGTACAAGGCAAATGCCCTATGATGACTGTGGTCATTACATGTATCTAAAATGTGCCGGGGCTGGGGAGATAGCTCTGCGGCACAAGGGCTTGCCTGGCAAGTGCAAGGTCATAAGTTCGAACCCCAGTCCTACCAAAAAAAAAAAAAAAAAAAAGAAAAGAAAAGAAAATGTGCCAATAAAATTTGATTAAAAAATAAAAGTTAAATTGCAAAAGATTTCTTTCTCATTGTTTTTCCAGAAGATGGACTTACTTTAAAATTTTTCCTTGTTTCATACTGGAAGACTTCAGTCCTTACTGTGAGCTGCGATTTGGAGGCATTCATCTGACTCTTGCACAATGTCCCCGTCCCCCCAAACCACACACCTGACAGCCTTGACTTGAATTTATTCAATGAATCACTTGCGTGAGCAAAGGCATCACTGCCAAAGCAGAGCAGAAAGCAAACGACTAACCGCCTCCCATCTGCTCCAGTCTGCATTGGCTCGCGGGGTGTTTATCTCTAATGCATCTGAAGAAATCGTGAATAAACACAAGCAGATTTCAAGGGAATGCCGCTCGGTACACGATACATCACGTGACACTGCCGTGTTCGTTTAAGAGAAAACAAACACAAACCTCCAGAAATGCTCTTCAGACAAATTCCACGGATGCCGAATGTCGTTTTGCTCCTACCTGGCAAGCACCACACATAAAATGAATTGCAAAACCTCATCTAAGTCTTTCCATTCCTTTTGATATTCTTAGTTAAAGATGAAGACAGGCCACGGCTTTTTCAGTTTTCCACTCAGGGCCTGCTTTTATGAAGACAGCTTCTTTTATTACATAAACATTTCATTGTTACTACAAACTAATCTCTCTGGGTTGTTTGAGACTTCTATTGCTTTGAGCATTTAAAATGTATCAATGTGCCGGGCGTGGTGGCTCACGCCTGTAATCCCAGCACTCGGGAGGCTAAGGCAGGAGGATCCGTGCGAGTTCGAGACCAGCCTGGGCTACAAAAGTGAGCTCAAGGCCAGCCTGAACTGCATAGTGAAACCCTGTCTCAAAAAGGCAAAAAAAAAAAAAAAAAATGTATCAATGGAGAAAAAGATGAAACGTGTCATCCTAAGACAAAGGAGATGGTGAAAGCCCAGAAATAGAGGTTCTAAGTCAGGAAGAGTCGCTGAAGGAGACAAAATTCACTGGCGAAGAATGAATGAGGTTTTGAAAGTGGAAATGGGGAAGCAGGAGGCGCATTCCAAGGGGAGACTTTGGGAAATGCAGAAGCAAGGAAGAGAGTGCGCGGGGAAACTTGGGAGGTGGTGATTACCCAGCGCGCCTGGAGCTTCCGGTGAGGAGAGCGCCGGACGTCAGCACCATCTGAGGAAGCAGAAATGATGCCAGATTCGGATGAACTGGGGCAGAGGGCTTCCAGTGATCTCCAAAGCAAGCACTAATGAAGGAGCACTGCTATCGTGCGTGTGTAAAAGTATTTATAACATAAAATTGCCATGGTGACCCCGGTTTGGTGGTGCACGCTTCTAATCCCAGCACTCGGGAAGGTGGGGCAGGAAGATTGCCCTGTGAGTTCAAGGTCAGCCTGGGCTACACAGTAAGTCCCAAGTACACTGAATTACACAGTGAGACCCTGTCTCCAAGAAAAAAAAAAAAAGTAGCATGTTAGCCATTGTATATCTATGATACAGTGGCATTAGTTATAGTCACAGTGTGTAACCAACCACCACTAGACACTTTCGGAATTTGTCTGCCTCAGCTGGAACTCTGTACTGAATAGCTGTTCCCTCATTTCCTCCAGCTCAATCTACTGGCAACCATAAATACAGGTTTTCATTACAAATTTGATGCTCTAGGTATCTCGTATGGAAGTATATGGAAAATATAATATTTTTCATTTTGTGATTGATTGACTGCTTTTAGTTTATTTTATTTAGCACAGCATCTTAGTTTGTCTAAATCGTAGTATGGATGTAGTGTGTACTTCTTTTTTTCTTTCTGTATTTATGACAGGGTCTATAGCGTCTACAGAGTCTCACTATGTAGATCAGAGTTGTAGTGATCCTCCTGTTTTCAGCCTCCCAAGTGCTGGGATCATAGGTGTGCACCACCATGCCCAGTGTCCATGGTGCCCCAGGGGGTGAGGACGGCCCAGCAAGCATGGGATGAAACCCTGCCCCTGCACGCTGCCTAAGCAGGTGCTTTAGACTGCTGAGCTATCAGGGTAGCCCTTGCTTCTTTTCATTTTTCTTTCTTTTCTTTTTTGCTTCTTTTCTTTTGAAGGCTGACTAATATTCCTCAGGGTGAATACGCCCCAATCTGCATTCATGTTTGACCTTTGGATGCCTCCTCTTCTTGACTACTGTGAATCATGCTTCCATTGACATGAATAAACAAATGTCGGTTTAATAAGAATCTTTTTAATTTTTTGGACTTCTGTGTAAACGTGTGATTGGTCAATCATAGCATAATTTTCTTTTTAAACGTCTGAGGAATCTCAACACCACTTTCCACAGTCGTGGGATGATTTCCCATTCCCATGGGCCATGTGTCAAGTCTCCAGTTTCTCTACATCTTTACTAACAGCCCACTAGTTTTTGGTTTTCTTGGAAAGTGGCCTTCTCTTGGCTGTGATGTGATAGCTCATTGTGGTTTGGGTTTGCACTTTTTGCATAATTAGTGGTGTTGCACATCTTTTCAAGGGCTTATTAGCCATTTGTCTGTTTTCTTTGGAAAAATGTGTATTTAAATCCTTTTCCTTTATTATTTTTCTTGAGCTGGAGATTGAATATAGGGGGGTACTTTGCCCAGTTTTAACTCAGTTGTTTTACTGTAGCTGAGTTATAACCATTCCTTATATATTCTATGTATCAATCTTTATCAAAGGTATGACTTGCAAATATTTCCTCCCATTCAAATGGATTGTTTTTCATCTTGTTGACAATGCCCATTGATGTACAATTGATGTACAATTAATGCCCATTAATTTGGGGGAAGTTCACTTTACCTGTATTTTTCTTTCATTGCCTCTGCCTCTGGTGACATGTGTAAGATATCGTTGCCATATCTGGTGTCACAAAGCTTTCCCCGATGCTTTTGTCTCAGAGCTTTATAGTTTTAACTCATACGCATAGGTTTTTGATCCATTTGAAGTTAACTTTTACAAAGTAAGGATCCAACTTCTTTTACTAATTTATTTGCACATGAATATATCATTTTGCCAATCCCATTTGCTGGAAAAACACTTTTCCTTCATGAAAAGAAGAGCTGCCCTTACTGAAAGTCATTTGGCCATCCCCAGGAGGCCTCTTGCTGAGCCTACTGACCTATCCCCTTCATCATTGGTCATCTTCATGCCAGTACCATGTGGCTTTGCTTGCCTTAGTCTGCATATAATTTTGATCACTATAGCTTGACCTACTGTGGTCTTCCAATGTAGAGATTGAAATCCCCATGTTGTTCTTTTTCAGGATTAGTTTGGCCCATCAGGGTCCCTTGGGATTCCATATGAATTTTAGAAGGGATTTTTACATTAAAAAAAAAAAAATTCTTTGGAATTGTAAGAGAAACTATATTGAATTTGAACACTGCTTTTTGTAATATTGACACCTTCATAGTATTAAGCTACTAATCCATGAACGGGGGATGTATTTGCACATCAGGTTTTCACAAATTGTGATATCATATTTTTAATAGACACTTTCATTCTATGCTTATAACTTGGGACAAAAGGGGCTATAGTATGCTACACAGTGAACAATAAATACATGTTACTCAACCAAAAGCAAAAAAAGCAGAATGACAGTTGGAGCTGCATAAACTATGTTTTCCAGACAAATATTTATCATGCACCCCAAGGTGTACCTCAACAACATTGGGATGTCGGTTGTTCATTTCTTCAGCTTCTCTTTAGAAACCCTGCTCCTCTCCACAATTTCCCATCTACTGGAGCCATATGAAGCTTCTGCTTAGGAATCAACCTCCTAGGAAAGACACCTCCCTAGTTGTTGTTTGGCTGATTTTTATAGGATTTCTTTGTTGTTGTCTGCATTTATTGGCTGAGTGCAGCAGAATCTCTTGATCTGTGTCAATGTTGATTTCCCTAAGTTCTTCCTTCTCCTCAGAGGACCTGAGATGGAAACTGTGAGGAGGGGAGAGTCTCAGCACATCACAAGGCAGAGTGAGAGCAAGGACTACCCACAGCGGAGGAGGACCCCCTTCCTTGGTGTTCTTGCTGGAGCTGAGGTCCAGGGCCTGGTACTCCTCAGAGAACATGCCAACCATGAAGTCTACCATTCAGCTGCTATCATCAAATTCACTGTTACATGAGGAAATAACATGTGTTTCCTGACAGTGATGGCCGCCAGTCCCAGTACCAAAAGGTATCAGTGTTAACATCACAGTCGGCAACCTGGTCCTCTGTGTAGCCGTGATGTCCTTCACAAGACCTTCCTACCCTAGCTTCTTGACCTCATGATGTTTAGAAGCTTCTTCCAGATGGAAGGTCAGTTCCAGATCTACACATTGACAACAAGCAGAGAGGAAGCTCAGTTATCAAGCTTTCCGTTCAGCTCAGGGATGACCTTGGCCCTGCTAGTGGATACTGAGATGATGTTCTGAGCAGTGCCACAGCTGTCACCCCACGTTGTCACAGAAGGGCTATTCAAGGTCTCCATGGTGGAAATGATGTCACAAACTATGGCCATAAATCTTTCCATCATGCCAGAGTTGCCAGGGATCACCTTGACGGAGAAGGCTAAGTAGGTAACGCATATGGAAGTGGCTGTCATGCTCCTCCTGGTTCATGTGTATCACAAACGCAAGGACATCACCAGAAGGGATGGAGATGATGACCCTTTGGGCTCCGCCCCTCAGGCAAGCTCTGGCCTTTGCCATTGCAGGGGACTCTGCACTTTGTGCAGTGCCATCATCACTCCATGTGGCAGGATCTTGTTCCTGGAAGATGAAGACAGTCTTTCCATCTATAGCAAGCTTTCCATTCCCAGTATTCACTGCACTGTTTACTTGCCATGGGTGAAATCATGTTTCCCAGCATTCACTGCACCATTGCACTTGCCATGGGTGAAATCGTGTCATTCATGAAGCTGAGCTCAGTGGTGGGGGCACTGGTGGTGATAGTATGTACTTCTCCAGAGTTAAAAGCAGCCCTGGTTATGAAGCACCTGATATGGTCAAACCTGTTTACTCTGACCTTCCTGTCACAGGGACACAGCTGGCTCTGCTGGAGGCATAGCTGTCTGCTAAGTGGGGAGGAGCAGAAGGGGGGGGTGCTACACTCCTAAAGCCTAGTGCGTTGAATTACAGCTTACTCATACAGCGAAATTCGCCACTATAAAACGCACAGCTAGTAACTTCTGGCAAGTGCTTGCAGACATTTAATCTAGGAGCCAGCTTTTGGTCACAAAGTTAATTTGAGGGCAGCTTTGTCCACCACACATGGGATAAAGACTTAGTTATCTGGTACACCCTCAAAAAAAAAAAGAAAAAGAAAAAGAAAAGAAAAGAAAAATCAAACATAAAACTGCCACTTCATATAGCAATTCTATTTCTAGGTACAAATGCAAAAGTAGTGAAATCAAAACCTCAAACAGACTCAAGTGCCAAGGTTCATAAACCACATTAGTCTCTGTTCTCAAAGGCAGAACTCTGAGACAACCCAAATGTCCACAGACAGAAAAAATGGATAACAAAATATAGTAGCTTCAAACCGTGGAATACTAGCAGCCATGAAAAGAATGAAGTTTGGACACACTTGCAACATGGATCATCCTTGAAGACCCTGTGCTAAACAAAATCAGTCAGCCACCAAAGGCCAAGCACCGTACACGCACTCACAGGAGGAGTCTAAAATACGCATGTCCGTAGAGGAAGCAGAAAAGCAATGCCAGGGGCTGGGGAAGGGCCACGAGGGAGTGATTTCTCAATGGCCAGCAGGTTCTGTGTATACCTTTTAATAATTTAGCAGAAGGAACAGACTTTACCACAGAAGGATTCAAGCAGCGCTGCACTTCTGCCTCAGCATGTAGACTGGCCACAGCCTATCCCAAAAGCACACAGGAAGGGCAGAGGGCTGCAAGTTGGGATTGGGAGAAAGTTGGAGAAAGAAAGTGAGACTGAAGACAGGGCCACCACAGGGGAAGCACCTCCCACTGCAGACCAACCCGAGTGGGGGAAATGTCACATCGCTAGAGGCAGAGGATGCCAGGAAGCGTGTGCTGACTCAGGAGAGGCACCGGCACACAGGGCTGGGCTAGGGCTACATTAGCTTTCCTGGGCCCAAAATAATTTTTTGAGGGCCCTTCCATATATACACATATAGATATAATATGTGTATTTTACATATGTATATGCCCCTTTGTCCATTATGCACATATATTAATATGTATATTGTATATATATGCATGTTTGATTATATCAGAAGTTCTTGTCCTAAAATTTTTTTTTTTTTTTTGGGTCTTTTTGAGACAGGGTCTCACTATACAGTTGAGGCTGGCCTTGAGCTCACTTTTGTAGCCCAGGCTGGTCTCGAACTCGCACTGATTCTCCTGCCTCAGCCTCCCGAGTACTGGGATTACAGGCATGTGCCACCACGCCCAGCTGTCCTAAAATTACATTTTTAGTTCTAATAATGATGATCTTTTCGATGTTTCAAAAGAACTGGCAGAAAGAATTTCTTGTGTTTCCAGCCCAAAGAAATGATAAAGGCTTCCCATAAAGGATATACTAATTACCCCAGTTTTAATCCCTGTTATATATACACATCAAAATAATCATACTCAACCTTACATCAAAAGACCTAAGGGTACCCCACAAACATGTACAGTTTTTACCGTCAGTTTAAAAGAATTTTAGAAGGACCAAGCAATCAAAACATTTCCATGGGCTATATCCATGCCCACTCACAGTGCTGCCCCTGGGAAGCCTCGGGAGGCTTTAGCTCCAGGCCAGTCCTGTCTGAGGAACTGAAGAACCCAAGTGTCCACCCTCTTCCCTTGTCCCAAGGCCTCCCCATCTCCAGCACTGGGTGAGACACCGAGGACTCTGTTACTACAACCATGTGCCCAGATGGGGCCGTGCATACAGGGGTTGCTGGCTATTGGGGACAGTGCCTCTGAGGCAGCAGTGACCGAAGCTCCGGAATCACAGCATTTGGTATCTGCTACATAGCTCCCCCACCTGCTGTGTAGACCGGGGCAGGCCATTCACCTTTCCGAAACGCAGCTTCTACCTATGAAACGAGGCTAAGAGGTCTCATGAGAGATAAATGTGGTAAGAGAACAGCTAGCCACACTTGGTGCCAGTGACACGGCTGGCGAGTGTCAGCAGCCCTTAGCTGTCCCTGGGCTTGCAAACAGATGGCCATTTGAGTTCCTTGTGGCAGGGGGGTGGAGGCACAGAGACATCTGGAAAAGGGGAGCCCAGAGGGTGAGGGGGCAGACAGCCGTCAAAAGCACGAGCCGTCTCACACTGCCCCAGAATGGGCCCTGGAGCCTGCAGTCCCTACTGCACCACCTGCACATGACCTCGTCTAAGCGTACCGCAGCTCGTGTCACCTGGCACCAACAGCTGCAAGACAGTCCTGTCCAATACAGGAGACCGATGCAAAGCACTGAAGGCTGCAGCTCTCGGGCGCACTGCCCTAGGGCCTTCTGCCCCATCGCTCCTGCCCTGGACTTGCCATCCCTGCTCCCTGGCCCTGGCACAATCTCTTTTGTCTGAAATACCCTTTGTCCAAACTTCTGCTCATCCTGCACGACTCAGCCCTAGTCTCTTCTTTCTGCACCTCTCTGGGCAAAATGGTTCCTTCCTGTCATGGACTCTGACAACAACTGTGTCGCGGTGATGATTAACTGTAAGATAATCATGTTTACCTCTACCTCCAGGTGGAAGGTGTGTCCCAGAAGGGCACGGGTTCTGTCTGCTGCTGCCCCACCACCCTGTCACACCCAGGAGCCACCCCACCTCCTGTCCTTGGGCCACCTCATGAGTGAGGGAGGAAGGTCTCCATCTGTCTATCTAGTTCTGCAGTCTCTCCTCACACCTGTTCTACACACTGCAAATCCAAGAGTCAGTTCTGCAGCACCGCAGTGGGTCACGAAGGCACAAGAAGCTGGTAGAACTGTTTCCCAGCTGGCGACATATGGGGGGGGGGGGGATTTGCTTGATGACTAAACCTTGGTCTCTAGGCAACTAAATGATTATGGGTCAAGGGGGTCAGTGGCAGCCCCGACGCTTGGGAGCTGTTTATATAATCGGCACCCACAGGTAACACAGGGCAAGCAGGGGGCTGGGCAGTGGCCTCCGACGTCTGTCTGCCCGTGCCCATTTCTCTCCTTCTCCCCTCTATCCCTCCACACAGCACTTGGCCTCTTCTCCCTTGGAGAGTCGTTCCCTGTATCCCTGATTTCAATGTGATCGTGATGAAATCTTGGAATGAGAAGCATCCACCCCATTGCTCAAGGGTGGACCTGCAACGGCTTCCTACAAGTGACTCCTCCTGCGGGGAAGGCAAAGCGCCAGACCCCCTCGCTGCTCCGAGGTGGCTAGCTGGCTCTCAGCAGGGCCAAGAGGCACACCAGCGCACTCCTCACTCTCTGGCTCAGCCCCTGACTCTCCTGACTCCTCCGCCTGGAAGAGTCTAAGAAAGTAACCGTGTGCCCAACATCCTCAGAGGCCCCGAAAGACTGGGCCTTGCAGTCTGTCATCCAGGCACCCTAGTCCTGGCTCAGAGCTGCTCTGGGCAGCTGAGCTCTGGGAGGCGGGTGGGCCTCGGACCCCAGCCAGCTCGGCTCGCTCTGGGCTACTCCTGGGAGCTGAGTTGCTGCTGCCTCCTCGGGCACCTATGGCTTCCTCATTCCCACAGCTGCCACTCTGGCTCGCAGTCCTCAGTGTCATCTCTTCTGGGCCCTTGCAGGAGTCTCCCCTTGCCTCCCTTGTGCCTTCCCCTACAGTGCTGTGGAAGGAGTTCCTTTTTCAGTCTGTTTCTCCCATCTGACCCTTTCTGGTCCACGCAGCTGCTCGGGGCGACTCACCTCTGATTCACTTGCATTGCTCAAATCCTGTTCAGTGGAAATGACTGGAAATGCCCTACACACATCTTCTCAGCCTGGTCTCTTCTTGCTTAGTGGTTGAGGAATTTAAATGTAATTTGAAATATAAACAAAAGCCTATTTGCTGCCTGGCTCCTAAATCTCTGCACTGGTCAGCAGAGAGATCAGGCAGTCGGTGCTGCAGACGCTAGTCATGGAAAAGAAAGCGGGGGTGGACAGAGCAACAGGAAGAAGCACACGTGCCTGCTGGCGAGGGGGCTCTCAGAGGTGACCTGCTTCTGTACCCCCAGAGTTCCACGGGGCTTCTGTCCCCTATATCTACAGGAAAGAGCCTGCCTGCCTCTCCCTTGAAGCAGCTGCAGGCCCAGTCTCCAGGCACCAGTGGGTGTTCCTTGGTCCCCAGACAGCTGACACCTCTGGATTTCTACTTTCATGACAGCACTACTTCAAGTGTAATTTTATGTATAATTACACATCCATTGCTGCACAAAGATTAAAAATATAGGTCATCCACCTAGGCAGAGCCTTGACCTAAAGAAACAAAAGATTAGAAAAAAAGAACGGAAAGAGTTCCCCAGTCCTGCCTTACACAGGATTTGCGAGATGCTTGCAGATGCTCACCAAAGGCGTTGTGTACAACAAGAACAACTGGAAGCAACCTCAGTGTCCCCCAGGAGGGGGAGGGTCAGCTAACAACAGCACTCAAGGGCCATGCAGTCCAGCAGGTAACTCCCAGAACTAGGGATTCTTGAGGTCTGCATTAGATTTCAGAAATGTATTTAGTTCCAAAGCCAAATGTAGGGTCCAAGGAGATAGCCCAGTGGCATAAGCACTTGCCTGGCAAGTGCAAGGTCCTAAATTCAAGCCCTGGTATCACCAAAAAAAAAAAAAAAAAGTCAAATGTGAAGTGTGTATTACATAATACAATTTATGTAAATGCATAAATGAAGAAAGTGAAACTCTATAGTTACATAGTACATCTTCATGTAAGAGGGTTGTTTTTGTTTTTTGTTTAATGGCATAGAATTCCAAGCATTCTGGAGGCTGAGGCAGGAGGATGCAAATATGAGACTAGCCTGGGTCATATAGTGTGATTCTGTCAGAAAAAAAAAAAAAAAAGTTTAAAAATAAATAATACAGAAAAACACAGACTAGGTCTTTCTCTGGGAAAGGGAAAGAAACAGAATGGGCCTGTCAAAAGGGAATGTATTTTTTCTATAATTATTCAGTTTTTTGATAGAATTCAGTCCTGTATTGTTTGCTAAGTTTCTGTTAATCGCTCATATACTTAGGCCAGCATAAAATAAATATGTGAGAAGCTACGTGAGGTACTCACTGACAACCACAGCAATAACCCAAGGAGAAGAAATGGACTGCCCAGCATTTGGTGCCCACAGTGACATCAAGGTCAGAGGAGGATGAGCTGACTGAGGGCTGGGGAGCTCTGAGAAGGCCTGGAAGCGAGGCTCCCCCCAAGGTCTTTGGAGAAAGGAACACATGGCCTGGTGGTTGGTGAAGATTAGCGGGACCACAGGTAGGCAATGTAAACATGCACCATGAAAGTGCAGGGGCTTTCTTTTTACTCGTACTTGTCTGGCTGGGAAATGGAGAAGGATATTATACAAACTATGCTCTAGGAAGAAACCAGACTCGGAGTATGAGAAGTGCTTCTGTAAATAACTCTGGAGTCAAATGGGGGTTCTCAAAGTTTATTTGTTCCCTACACACACACACACACACACACACACACACACACACACACACTTCTTATGAATTGGGACTACGCTGGCATGACTTCCGTCATGGAGTGGTGCATAATACCACACAGTTGCTTGGTAGATGCTTGGTAATCAACACTGGAGTGAGCAAATGACCAACCCAGAAAGACCACAGAGAGCAGGTGCTTCCCAAAGCTTTGCTGCCCTAAGGGCTGCCGCTTCAACTTTGATGCCATCGGCCCCTTCCCTGCCCTCCCTCACCAGTGTCCTTGTCAGCAAGATGACTTTCATGTATTTCTTGTCCTAGGCCACCATCGCCACTAGTCCAGCCCTGAAGCCTTCTTTAGGATGAAGGAGGGAAAGGCTGTTGACCCTGAGTGCAACTCAGAAACAACAAAGTTGGGGAAGATTATTTTTAAAAGAAACCATTTGGGGGACTAACATGGGAAGATCTTTCTCAGGGGTGGGAGGGCAGGTGAGCAGGACGTACCAGAGGAAGAGTGAGCTTCTAGCCTGGGCAGAGAGCAGATGGGTCTGCTGACAGAGCTCAGCCCCTGAAGAGACTAGGGCAGAGTTCTGAAGTGTAAATGCTTCCTGGTGTGACTCAAAATCCCAGTGTTTCCACAATCCCAGGGACTTCCCAGAGGAGATGCTGCTCCTGCCAAGCAGAGGCCACTGGAGCTGCCAGACAGGGCTACTCATGTGTTATCTGTCTTACTTACATCCTGGAGTTCTGAGAAGATTCAACTTGAGGGAAAAAGAGAAGAACACAGAGAGATAATTCTGCTAAAATATTTGGAAAAAAACACCGAGCTATGGATTTACTCTTACTTGAAATGAGATCTTCCATAGAAAGTCTTCTGGGTAGAAGCATTCTCAGTGTGTGCTTGTACTGGAACTGGACTCAGGAAAAGGATTCAGACAAAAGACAAGGCATTTGGAATGACCACGGATTGCTCAACCCATCCATTGCCTTCTTGGGATTGGAATTATCTTCAAAGTGTCAAATTTATAAGACTTAAAACTCAGGGTAAGCAAAAGCATGAGGCAGAGGTGGTTACTTCAGGGCATGTTTCTCGGGAGCTCTGTGACACCCTCACGTGCACAAGCCCATTAATTCTCACAGCAGCCTATGACTGAGGCCTGATGCTCTTATCCCTTCCCGGCCCAGCGAATGTGAGCAACTTGTCCAGCACCACACCAGACAGCAAGCCACAGAGCTGGGCACTGAGTGCAGCCCGCCTGGCTCCGCAGTCCCTGTGCTTCACCCAGGACAGAAGTATCCTCCTGAGGCATGTAGTCAACAGGGTAGTGGGTCTGGGCGGCCCAGGGTCCTGAGGAAGAGAGGCAAACACTTCTAGCTCTGAGAGGGTGCCATGGGACACAGTCCTTCAGGGCAAATCCCTCCTGGGACCCTTAACTAGACTGACTACACCTGAAGTTCCATGTCCTGCTGGATGCCACATTTTAAGAGGACTGAGAGGCAGCTCCCCTTGAAACAGTAAGCAGGAGGGCGAAGAATCTGGCAAATCGTAGTATGTGGGTAGTTAATCTAAAGAACAATTAGTAGGGCAAGCAATTTTCCTTAGGCTTACCTGAAAATAAACTTGGCCACACAGTAGAAAGTGATCTCTCTGACAAAGGAAGCAATCAAGCAAAAAATAAAATCATTTTGCTCGGAGGGAACTTCCACGTTGGACAGAATGACCACGAAAGCCGCTTTGGATACAATGATTCTGCAGGCTTATAATTGTTATGGCTTGTGTCTAGTTGTTCCCCCAAAGCCTCATGTGGTCATTGGGCAGCTTCTGGAGTTTGTGATTGATTATTTTGGGTGTGGGGGCTGCTCCTGCCCCAGATAGGTGATTTGCATTACAGTGTAAGGAGGAGAGAGGCTGGCTAGCTGCCTGAGCAGCTGCCCCTACCCGTTGCTCTTTGCTCTTTGTCACCACCATGAACTGATACTCTATGCCCTGTGCCCCTGTCCCTCGTAGCCAGCTGAGTATGGACTGAAGACTCCACTAACTGCGAGGTAAATAAACCTTTCCTTCCTTAATTTTGGGTGACGGGTATTTGTCCCAGCAACTTGAGAAAAATAACTGAGACAATAATCATGGGATATTTCTTTGCCTTTTCAAAATTTCTCCTTGAACCAAAGAATTTAAAATGAATGCAGTGGACACCTTATCCCTAAAAGCATAATGTCTTATAATTTCCTATGTTCCCCAGGCCCTGGTAAGGAAGCACCAGTGTGACAGAGGTCTCTATGTGTGGCAGCAGAGGCACATTTGTCACACTAATAGTACAAGTCAGAATAAATACCATCTCCATTTGGGAGATGGTCCTTGACAGAAAAGAATGGGCCTGCTTGATTAGGAATATATGTCAGGCACTGATAATAGAGAAATCCATTTCGGCTGAGCTCCGGAACCTGAACAGTCATAATGAGACTGACTTAATGAGCCTCCTCTTCCACAACAATATTAATTATAACCCTGTCGCAGAAGGCAGCCAATTTGAGATGGAATAGGTAGCATGCACAGGAGCCGGATCACATTCAGCATCTCTCCCTCAGATGCAAAGAGCCTGGGAGTCATACCCATAAGTCTCTAGTGAGCAGACAGACTCACACTTGCTTTAGGCTGTTTGGAAGAAATGCCTGTAGAGTCAACCTGCATAGTAGCCATGCGTCTAAGCTTCAAGTTTGCCTTATAGCATATACCACTTATCTATCTAGTGAACATGATCCATTCCAACTTGTTTCTACCTTGAAAAGAAGGAGGAGGAGAAAGAGGAGGAGGAGGAGGAGAAGGAGAAGGAGGAGAAGAAGAAGAAGAAGAAGAAGAAGAAGAAGAAGAAGAAGAAGAAGAAGAAGAAGAAGAGAGCAGCAAGAAAAAGAGAAGAAGGAACGGAAAAAGCAGTAAGGCACAAATTCATCACTTATTTTATTTTTTATGGGGTCCCATAAATCTTTCTGCTTAAAGAAATAAATACCTAGGCAATATATAAGCTGGACTATTCATCAGTCAGTCCAGTAAGCCAGCGCCAAGGGCCAGGTCAGTGCTAGTGCTTGCTGAGCCCTTACTAGTGGCAAGGTGTTGTTTGGAGAGCTCTGAGTACAGCAGGCCACCCGGTCATCGCAGAACGCGGGTGCTCAGGATTAGGAGCGTACCGCTTTTTAGGAAGCCTGGCAGTGTGAAGGGGCTTGCTCACATCACTGTGGAAGTAGAGCCAGGACTCAGTCTCAGGTAGACCAATGGAGACCCAGGACCGGTAGCTCCCAGACTACGCGGTGCCTTGCTGGTTGTGGGCAGCGACTCACTTCTGTCCCGAGCGCCAGGCGTGCTCAGTAGCTGGGCAGATGTGAACGCTGTGTAAGCACTATCCAGAGTATGCAGGCAATGCTGGCCTGGCTGAGGAAATGTCCCACTCCCTGCTGGACCAGGCAGGGGTGGAAGCAGAGGCCCGGAGGAGGAACCAGAGGGCGGCAGCAAGAGCCGAGGTGCTAGAGGAGACAGAGGACAGAGCTCAATGCTTGGGGTCAGCTCAGGACAGCGGCGCCCCCGGCTCTGCACAAACGCGAGGCAGTGAGTCACGGGGCAGAGCCAGTCCCGCAGCAAAGGCTCCGGAGGAAGCAAACTTGCTCCAGTCCACTCAGAAGCAGACCGAGACAGAAGATGGGCGGGTGCATACAACGCACCTCAAATCTGAGGGCACTCTCTGTGTATGGAGCTCCTCGACTCTGAGCCACCCCACAGAGGCCCGGCTCCAAGGGCTTCACAGCCTGCTGGTGCGTAGAAGCCACAATGACAGCTTTGGTTTTTTTTTTCTCTAAATCCCTGGCAGTGAGATTTTGACGATGCAAAGAGAATGAAGGCCAGCTTGGGTGCACAGTCGCGCCATGGGTGCTGAAAACGGTGGCCTCACCCTGAGGATCCCTTGTGGCACCACCCAGGCCCAGGGGACCTTGAGCTCCAGCCCTCAGCTGTCCTCCCCAGTCCTACCACGCTGCAAGGCAGGGGTGGAGAACACGGAGCCTCTCTGTTGGCCCTGGTGGGCCAGGTCCCCAGGGTGGCCCCAGCAGAGCAGGCACATGATCACAGATCACAGCACGCGTGGGGGTGCGCACACGCTCAGAAAGGAGCAGCGGAGCCAGGCGAGGACCTCTAGGGCCATGGCGAGGGCACTTGGCCGCTGAAAGGCTGCTCTAGGCGACCACCCCATACCACGCACCAACGGCCTCAAGAAGCCAGACCGGCAAAGGAATATGGAGACCCGGTGGGCCGGAAAACACGTGAGCGCGTGGACCAGGGGGACGGTCTGCAGGGTTCTAGCCAGAGCCTGCTGGGCGCCATGGAAACCAAGGGCTTGCCAGGTCTCGCTTTCAAGAAAAGGCAGAAATTCCGCTTTGTTTATAAAAGTTACAATTTACAATTCACAATTTAGACTTGGCTCAGGACTATTTGTTTATTTATTTCTTGTTTGTTTATTGTAGCGCTGGAGGGAGCTCAGAACCTCACACTCGCTGGTAGCTTTAATGCTTAATGACTTGAGGCTGTAGCAAAAAATTCTGAAAATCTTTCCTGGCTTATCACAGACAGACCACAAGCACATCTATGAGAGCCATTCGCTTCCATCAAGCCCTTCCAAAAACCCATTATGCCAATCTTACAGGACACTGAGAATGTAGAACATTCTGCTGTGTGCCTATTGCTTCTCAAGGGAATCAAATGGGTTAAAGACTAGGAAAGTCTGGGAGACTGTCACAGATCAGTCACCATGCACAGACGTGGCCCTCTGGTCGGAATTCTGAAGCAGAAAGATGACATTAATGGAAAGAGTGTTAAGAACCAAGCAGACCCTGGGGAGTAACTAATAGCAAGGTTCACTTCTTGGCTTAAGCCAATACAACATCATAATGCAGAATATGAGAAAATAGGTGAGTACTACACTAGGAGCTCTCTGTGTTACTTTTGTAACTTTTCTGTAAATCTAAACTCATTCCCAGGGGCCCGGCAGGATGGCTCAGTGGTCTAAAGCGCCTGCAGGCAGCTTCAGGGACCACGGTTTCATCCCTGGCACCACATGCTGTGCCAGTCCTGAGGCTGAGCCAGCCATAAAAATAAATAAATAAATAAATAAATAAATAAATACATAAATAAATAAAATAAAATAAAGTCATTCCCAAATAAAAACTTCATGCAAGGGCTGGGGAGATAGCTCAGAGCTTAAGTCCCTGCCTGGCAAACACAAGGTCCTGAGTTTGATCCCCAGTTCAAAAAAAAAAGCAACTTTCACTTAAAAATAATCAAATTAGTAAAATGTACTGTTTTTGTTTTGATACAGGATCTTGCTCAGTAGTTCAGACTTATAGTGATCCTCCTGCTTCAGTCTCCCCAGTACTGGGATTACAGATATGGGCTGCCAAGCCATTTTGGTGTCCCTCATATGAACCCCAGGTTCCAGGGCAACATGGCATGTGGTACCAGGGACCAAACTTCAGACTTTGCAGTTGCCAGGCAGGTACTTATGCCACTGAGCTATCCCTCAACCCTAAAATATACTTTTTAATTAAAAATAAAATAAAACCAAGAAGCCTATGGACAACATATGGCTGCTAGTTTTTATCTTTGACTTGTCAAAGCCACACACACAACTCATATTTTATAGAACTCTTAATAGTAGGTGTGCCTTTTGGACTTCAGGTCTTTTGGGTTTATCCGGGAGAGGATGGAGTTCCGGAGAGCACAAGTCACCCTGGGCACAGCTGGGCAAGGTCAGCCTCCACAGCTTCGTTTCTCCCGCTCACTTTTCCCTCATCACCTGGCTCCTCCCAGCCTTTCTTACCCAAGGTACCTGGCTTTCTCATCCAGTTCACGCTCTGTTATTGTTTATGTCTAGCTGTCCCCCCAAAGCCTCATGCAATCATCGGACGGGGACTTCTAGAATTTCAGACTTGATTCATGATCCCTGGGATTATGTGTTTTAGTACTGATGTGATTATGGGTCTAAGTACTTCTGGGATTATGGGTGTAGCCTAAGGCGGATAGGCTGAGGCCGAGAGCCTGAATGTAATATAAAGAGAGACAGAGAGACAGACTCACGTTGGTGCTCTCTGTTCTGCTGGTTGTTCCATTGCCTCTGTCGCTACTGCTGCCATTCTGCCGCCATGAACTGCTGCTCTCTGCCATGTGCCACTCAGCCTTGGAGTTGGCCAAATATGGACTGAGACCTCCAGGAACTGTGAGCTAAATAAACCTTTCCTTCCTTCATTTTGAGTGTCGGGTATTTCTCCCAGCAACGAGTAAAAAGTAACTAAGACACACACACACACACTCTGATCCCACACACCATGCATGTTGACAGTTTCTAAGTCAGCATCCCTCACCCAGAAGTGGCCTAAGCCCAGAGCTATTTCTATCATCACCCAGAAGAATATTTTTTATGTCTTTGTATCTCCCTTGATGTAGACAAAATAGCCATCGAATGAAGTGTGGATCACTTCACCTCCCCAGGCCTCTGACGTCCCTCACCTGCTTGGCCCTTCCTACAAGCATGGTGGCCTGCAGACCAGCCTCTTTGGCCTCACCTGACAGTCTGTGAGGAATCCAAGACCTCAAGCCTAGATGAGCTCCTTGGAATCACAATCGACATGTTACCAACATTCCCTGGGCTGGTTTGTATCACTCCTTAAAGTTAGAGAAGTGTAAGACCCCTCTGACTCAGTATGCACCAAAATTGGCACTCCCTGAGAGCACAGCTGGGGCTCAGCACTGTGAATGGATACCCAGGCCTGGCCTCAGGAAACACCACACCACTCTTGCCATCTGGCTTCCCTGTCAGCACACTGGGCCTCTGGCTCTGCCCTGACCTGAAGGCTGTTCCCTGGCCTCGGGCTCCCACGCTGCTCTTTTTTTCAGATCAGAAATACCCGCGTGGTGTGATGGTCAATTCATTTTGTGATAGCAGAAGGAAAACTTGACCTGGAGCATTTGCAAAATCCAGTGTGGATGCTCCCACCCCAGCCCACGCAGCACAGCCAGAACGTCACTAACCACAGAGCTGGGGGTGCTCTTGGATGAGCATGAGCTCCAGCCGCCATGGCTTGTCCACCTTATTTATGCTCTGTGTTCAGAAGCTCGAGGAGCCAGCCCTGCCTCGGCTTCCCACTGCCTGCTGGTCTTGCCCTCAGCACTCTGCTGAAGGCTGGAAAGGAAATCAAAGCTCTCTAGGTGATTAGTCGATGTGGAGCGCTTGGACGTGTGGGCTTTCCCAGAGTCCTGCTTCCCAATCCAGGTCCATCTCTTCAAACTGTGTATCCAAGGACCAGTGAGATAGCTCAGCAGACTAAGTGCTTGCTGAGGTAAGCCCAGGGGCCAGGGTTTAATCCCTGGCTCTGCATGCTGCACCAGCCCTGCCCTGGACATGCTGAGCCAGCGATGGAATACGGGTGTGGTGGTGCATACCTGTAATCCCAGAACTAGGGAGGCAGAAAACGGGAGGACTGCTACAAGTCCGTGCTGCATAGTGAGATCCTACACACACACGCACACACACACACACACACACACACACACGCAAAAGAAAAGAAAAAACTAAAAACAATGTATCCTTGATCAAATTGCCAACATCACTGAGCAAATTATTTTATTTATTGATTTAATTCTCGTGGCCAAATCTGTATACTCAGCCACATGAATGAGATAAAATCATTGTCAGGAAGACGAATGAGATTTAAAGTCCTAATATTAAATGACGTAAGTCAGAAAAACAGGTTCAGTATAGCATAGTTTCTCTCACATGAGAAACACAAAACATAAGTAAATTAAAAAATTAAGGACAGGCATAAAATAAAATATGAAAATAAAAAGGCAGCCCTGCTGGAGTTGGGAAAGAAGAAGGGAGGAGGAGGAAGAAAGGGAGGTAAACGGGCGGAAAATGATCAACACACTCCGTGCGCAAGTACCCACTCCTACTGCAGACAGGCGCCAATGAAACATAAGCAAATGCATGTACGCTATACATATAAGGTGCTCAGCAAACACAGAAAATGAGTACACACACCTCTGTCCACACACCACACACTGTCTTCCTAGAAACTTTGAGTCTGGAACGCCTATTAGGTAATATAGCCCTAGACTAGTTTAGAAATTAGGTGTCTATTATAGTGTTATTTCTGTTAATTACATGTATATGGCATAAAATCTTTTCAATAAATTGTTCATTTTACAGTAAAGATAGACAAAACAAACCTTAAAAAGTTAATCATTAAAGCTGGTCATGTCATTATGCCCTGAGTTGATCCCCATTACCATCTTGGACAACGTGGAGCCACCACCGGGATCGTGGCTAGGAATTTGGTTCTGGGAGACATCAGCCTGGTGCTCCGTAAAACTTAAGGGCCCGCGCTCTCTTTGCAGCTTGCAGGCGCTAAGCTTGAAGAGATTGCACCAGTTCAGGAGTAAACCAGTTCATGCTTCCCTCAGGCCTGAGTCAGACACTGAGCCACTGTCCTCACCACCAGAGGAGAGACGGTTGAACCACCCCTGTGCATCACAACGCAGGCTGGAAATGGGCAGGAGGGAAGCCACGGAGGACTCAGAGAAAGACCCAGGCCGGTTTCCCTTCCATTTGAACACTCCTGATGTGAAAGACTTTCTGACAACTGAGAGAAGTTTCTTCACATTTCTGCCTGGGGTCCACTCCATGTGATAACTTTCCCTTTTCAGGTGATGCCAGGATTTAAGGTTGTGAGCTGAGGGGGTGATGGTGCTCCTGGAAGCAGGTGGGCTGTTGTCGACTGGTGGGAATGTGGTCCACTCTCTGGGCCTCTGGTTCACTGTAAGCCTCTGAGGGGCCAGGTGACAGCTCAAGCCTTCCAGAGCTTTGGCAGGGACACTCCAGGCTGGAGTGTACTACTCTGGCCCACCAGGGGAAAGGGAGCCTGCACCACCAAGCCATACCACCCTTCAACTTCTCATTCTTGGTTCCTTACAAAATATTTTCAAAAGGGCCAGCCCGTGGGGCCCAGCGGGATGGCTCAGTGGTCTAAAGCGCCTGCTTGGGAAAGCTTAGGCGGCTTCAGGGACCGCGTTTCGATCCCCGGCACCACATGCTGCGCCAGCCCTGCCCTCGGGGCGGGCTGAGCCGGCCATAAAAACAAAAATGAGTGAATAAACAAACAAAGGTTCTGAAACAAGAAAAATAAATAAAATAAAATAAA